>VZRZ01004597.1:86824-119801 GCA_013398175.1 Climacteris rufus | reverse complement strand
CGGGATCGGGATCGGGATCGGGACCGGGGTTAGGATCGTGTCGGTGTCCTGGGGGCGGCACCCCGGGCTGGGGAAGGGGGTACTGAGGTGTTAGGGCCAGGGGATCCCGGGCGAGGGTGAGTCGGAGGCTCCAGGGGAGAACAGCGGAGCCGGCATCCGTCTCTGAGGGTGCACCGGGTGCGGGTGGGCCTGGGGGGCACTGAGGGGACAGAGAGAGAAGCTGGGAAGACACTGCGGGGGGGCAGTGAGAGGGCACTGTGAGGCCCTGAGGGGACACAGGGCAGGGCACTGAGGGGATACTGGGGGGCACTCGGTGGTGGGGGCACTGAAAGGGCACTGGGGGAGCACTGAGGGGCGGACTCGGGGACACTGAGGAGAAACGTGGGGCACACTGAGGGCACTGGGAGGGCTGCACTGGAGGGCACTGGGCTGATCCTGAGGGGCCACTGGGGAGAACACCGAGGGCACTGAGAGGGACATTGAAGGCATTGGGAGGGGCACTGAGGGGGCATTGGGGAAGGGGCTGAGAGGACACAGGGAACACTGAGAGGGCACTGAGGGGAGCAAGGAGGGGACAGTGAGGGGGTCTGTGTCTCTCCTGCAGAGTCCCAGGGGGGACCACAGCCTCCCCTCATCCCCCTGTTTTTCCCCCAGGCCTGAGCCCTTGGCTGACAGCACCACCACCACCCTGCCACCACCATGGGCAAGAAAAGCAAACTGGGCAAGAGCCGGAGGGACAAGTTCTACCACCTGGCCAAGGAGACAGGTGAGGGCCCTGCCTGGTGCTGGGGACAGGGGGGCTGTGGTCCCTGGCACCCCGGTAACACCCTGCTCTGCCGCAGGCTTCCGCTCCCGCTCCTCCTTCAAGCTGCTCCAGCTCAATCGGAAGTTCCAGTTCCTGCAGAAGGCCCGGGCCCTGCTGGACCTGTGTGCAGCCCCCGGCGGGTGGTGAGTGTGGACAGGCCACCCCCAGTGCCCCCAGCTGGCCTGGGACCCTCCCAGGGTCCTGTGTGTTCTCTGCTGTGTCTCTGTCCTTCATCCCAGCAGCACAGTCCAGGGCTGCCTCTTCTGGGATCCTGCTGCAGCTTTGTTCTTTTCTGTTCTTCCCAGGCTTCAGGTGGCCTCCAAATTCATGCCGGTGTCCAGCCTGATCATTGGTGAGTGGTGGGGTTTGGCAGGAGCCGGAGACAGGGATTTCCAGCAGAATACCTGGATGTGACAGAGAAAGGGGATCCTGGGTTGGGGATCCTGGGAGGAGGAGGGAATTGGGGGAGCTGGGATGGGCTGGAGCTCCTTTTAAGGGGTTTGGTGTTCTTCCTCAACCAGGGGTGGATTTGGTGCCCATTAAGCCCATTCCCAACGTGGTGACACTTCAGGAGGACATCACCACTGAGAAATGCCGCCAGGTACTGTCCCCAGCCTCACCTGCTGCCCTGGGGCTCCGCAGGTCACCTGTGCTGGCAGGGGGGTCACAGGGGCCGGGATGGGGTCCTTGGGGAGGGACAAACAGGTGTCCCTGTCCCACAGGCCCTGCGCAAGGAGCTGCAGACGTGGAAGGTGGACGTGGTGCTGAACGACGGCGCGCCCAACGTGGGAGCCAGCTGGGTGCACGATGCCTATTCACAGGGTGGGGCTGCTTGGGGACACAGCAGGGAGAGGGACATCTCACTGCTCTTACGTGGTTTGGGTTGGGAGGGAGCCTAAAGCCCATCCAGTGCCACCCCTGCCATGGGCAGGGACACCTCCCACTGTCCCAGGCTGCTCCAAGCCCTGTCCAACCTGGCCTTGGGCACTGCCAGGATTGGGGCAGCCACAGCTCCTCTGGGCTCCCTGTGCCAGGGCCTCCCCACCCTCACAGGGAGAGGTCATTCTTTCACTCCTTCACTCTCTTTTCTCTCCTGTTCCAGCTAATCTGACTCTCATGGCTCTGAAATTGGCCTGTGAGTTCCTCTGCAAGGGTGGCTGGTTCATCACCAAGGTCTTCCGTTCCCGGGACTACCAACCCCTGCTCTGGATCTTCCAGCAGTTCTTCCAGAAGGTCCAGGCCACCAAGCCCCAGGCCTCCCGCAATGAGTCTGCCGAGATCTTTGTGGTGTGCCAGGGTGAGCAGCAGGCGTGGGATGGGGCTGGGAAAACTGGCTGGTGGCTCTGATTCCTCCATCCCAGGAGGGAAGTCTCTGATGACTGTGATCTCTTCATTCTGGGTGGTTCTAGTTTCTGTATCTCAGACAGAATGGCCCTGATGGCTCTGATCCCTCTATACCAGGAGAAAAAGCTCTGATGGCTCTGATCCCTTTATCCCAGGAGGAAAAGCTGTGGTGGCTCTGACTCCTCCATCCCAGAGAAATGTCTCTGATGGCCCTGATCCCTCCATCCCAGGAGGAAAGGCTCTCATGGCTGATTCCTTCATCCTGGCAGGAGTGGGTGTGATGGGTCTGATTTCTCCATCCCCGGGGGAATGGTTTTGATCTTTTCATCTGAGACCAATGGCTTTGATGGCTCTGATCTCTCCATCCCAGAGAATTGGTTCTGATCTGATTCTTCTATCCCAGAGCAGTGGTTCTGATGGCTCTAATTTCTCCATCCCAGGTTATCAAGCTCCAGACAAAATTGACAGCAAGTTCTTTGACCCCAAATACGCCTTCAAGGACGTGGAGGTTCCCACCAAGTCTGTCAGTGAGCTGGTCAGCAAAAAGAAGCCCAAGGTATGAGCAGGGCCAGACACGAATGGGACTGTACCCAAAAAGATTGCAATAAGTAAAATTACTCAGGAAAATAAAAGACTTGGGGATGGAATGCCATTTTTAGGGAAGTTTTAAGCTCTGAAGTTGGTGCAGCGCTGAAGTAGTGATTGTGAGGTTGGAGCTGGGTCAGTTAAACCCTACAAAGGTTGGGCACGGGGTTTGTGTCTCTTGGACGTGGCTTTAGGACAGTAAATCCATGCCAGGTGGCCTCAGCTGGCCATAGAGCTGACAAACCTGTCACTGTCAGCTCTTGTCTGAGGTGGGGCTGCAAGCTGCTGTGGAGCTAGTGGGTTGGGGCTGGTGAGTTCTCCCAGCTCACATTAAGGTTGGAAACAATCACTGGGGTCCTCAAGTCCCACCCTTAGACATTTTCAGATGACAATTGCAGCAAGATACGAGTTAGGGTACAGCATCCACCCTTCAGGGGCGGTGGCAGCTGCCTGTTTGTGCCCTTCCCTGTCTCCCTCAGCTCCTTCCTTCCCCTGCAGGCTGAAGGCTACGCCGAGGGTGACACCACCCTGTACCACCGCTTCACCCTTATGGACTTCCTGAAGGCTCCCAACCCCGTGGACTTCCTCTCCAAGGCCAACGAGGTGTGTGCCTGAAAAAAATCCCTGTGCCTGTGCTGGTGGAGGGAAGGCTGGGATATAACCCATTTCTCTGTGCCCTACCTAGATCACACTGGGGGATGGGGAGCTGGAGAACCACAGCTCCACCACGGAGGAGCTGCGCCAGTGCTGCAGGGATATCCGAGTGCTGGGCCGCAAGGAGCTCAGGTGCAGGGGGACACTGGGACAGCCACACCCCCCAGCTGGGCCTGGGGGACAGCCACAGCCCCCAGCTGGGCCTGGGGGGCAGCCACAGCCCCCAGCTGGGCCTGGGGGACAGCCACACCCCCCAGCTGGGCCTGCTGGCTGTCCCTAACAGCTCCCACCCCACCCAGGGCCCTGCTGAACTGGAGGACGAAGCTGCGGCGATTTCTGGCCAAGAAGCTGAAGGAGCAGGCGAAGGAGCTGGATATCAAGTAGGAACAGGGAGCAGGGCTGTCCCCAGCCTGGGATGGGGCTGTGCCCAGCACAGCTCCTCTGAGTTCCTTCCTTTTGGCAGCCTGAGCTCTGGTGAGGAGGAGGAGGGCAGGGAGGAGGAGAAGAAGGAGAAAATGGAGGCGAAAGCTGCAGCTGCTGAAGAGGCGAAAGAGGAAGAGGAGGTGGAGCTGGCACTGGCAGAGATGAAGGCCAAGGAGCTGGCAGAGCTGAAGAGGTAGAAAAAGAAGGGGAGATGGGGGCTGCATTCATGGGGTCAGAGAGTGGCAGTGTCAGTCTGTCCCTGTGACAGGAGTTTGTGGGCCTGGGATCCTTGGGCTCCTCCCAACAGGTTGCAAGCAGCTGTTCCAGGCTGTCCCACAGCTGGGGACCCCTCATGGGGGTGGCAGTGCTGTGGCAGGGGATGAGCCTCTGGGGTGTTTGTGTGGGGAGGGCACAGTGTGGCCTCACGGCTTTCCCTGCTCCAGAAAGAAGAAGAAGATCCTGAAGGAGCAGCGGAAGCAGCGGGAGCGCGTGGAGCTGAAGATGGATCTGCCCGGAGTGTCCATCGCTGACGATGGTGACACCAGCATGTTCTCCCTGCGGAGCATCCACAGGACCCCGGTGGGTGTGGGGGGAGCTCCCGGGACCGTCGGGGTGGGACAGGGCCTGACCTGTGCCTTGGATGGCTCGTGTGACTCGTGCTGCAGCTGCTGGACGAGCTGTCCCGGGGGGACATGGCCTCGGCCGACGCCCTGCTGGAGATGGGCCCTGGCGACGATGACGTTTACGTCTCGGATCACGACGAGGCGGACGATGTGTCCCTGGCCAGCGACCTGGACCCGGAGGAGCTGCTGGAGATTGAGGCCCAGCAGCGGAAGCTGGAGCGGGAGCGGCGGGAGCAGGGCGGGAAGAGGTGAGAGGGGGAGAGGCCTCCTGGGGCAGGGGCTGCTGGGGGAGCAGCTCCAGGGTCCAGCAGTGGGAACTCCCCATCCTGGGAACACTGATCCCGCTGCTCTGTGTCACAGGGCGAAGTTTAAGCAGAAGGAAAGGGAGGAGGAGGAAGGGCAGGAGGAGGAGAATCCCCTGCTGGTGCCCCTGGAGGAGAAGTCAGTGCTGGAGGAGCGACAGACCAGCCTGTGGTTTGGGAAGGTGAGTCCCACTGGGACAGGAATGATGGAGCAGCCTCGGCCCCACCCCTCCCCAGGGCAGCCCTGGGGCTGACCCACCCCTCCCTATCCCAGGACGCCTTTGCTGGCATCGAGGATGACGCAGACGAGGAGCTGGAGCTGGGACAGGCCCAGATGTTGGCTGAGAGACAGCGTGAGGCTCAGAGAGGTGAGGGAACACGGGGACAGTCCAGCGGCCCAGTCTGGGGCACTGGGTCCAGCCACGATGGGGATGCTGCCCTGAGCAGCATCATGGAATACTTTGAGTTGGAAGAGACCTTAAAGAGCACCCAGTTCCAACCCCTTGCCATGGACAGGAGCACTGCTCACTAGATCACAGGCTCTTTCCAGCTTGTGTTGTTAATGGGCTGTCATTAATGCAGCGTTGATGAGCAAAATCTTTAGATGAGTGGTTTGCAGCAGGGTCTGCCTCAGCCGTTTATCACCCAGTGGTTCCCATTTCCAGACAAACCAACAAAGAAAGGACAGAAAAAGAAGTTGGCCCAGGAGGAGGCTCCAGCCGAGTCCCCTCCTGCCACAGCCACAGCCCCTGAAGCTGGTGGAGCACAGGAGGAGGAGAGCAGTGATGATGACAGCAGCAGTGATGATGAGAGGTGGGGGCTGAGTGGGAGTGTGGGTGTCCTCCCCAGCTCCACAGTCCTGGAGAGCTGGGAGGGGAGACCCCAGCCCTGCCCATGCTCCTCTTTACAGGCCACTGACAGCAGTGGGGAGGAAGCGGGGCCGTGTTGAGCCCTGTGGCTTCGAGGTGGTGCCCATTGAGAAGCCGGGTGAGTGGGGGCACCTGGAGGGACAGGGACAGGCCATGCTGCCCAGGCTGGTCCCTGCTCCCTGGCTCTTGGGCTGCAGCCAGGCCAAGCTTTCCCATGTCCCACAGTGAAAAGAGCCCTGGACGCAGAGGGCCTGGCGCTCGGCTCTATCATTGCCACCTCCAAAAAGGCCCGACGGGACCTCATCGACGACTCCTTCAACAGGTACCAGGGCTGGGGGGCTGCAGGGTTTGTTCCCCGGGGGGGGCAGGTGAACTGGGGCCCCACGTGCTGCTCACAGCTCACCTGAGCCGCCCCCAGGTACTCCTACAATGAGGAGGAGGGGGAGCTGCCCGAGTGGTTCACAGAGGAGGAGAAGCAGCACCGGCGGCGGCAGCTCCCCGTGGACAAGCAGACGGTGGAGGCCTATCGGCAGCGCTGGAGGGAGATCAACGCCCGCCCCATCAAGAAGGTGGCAGAGGCCAAGGCCCGCAAGAAGCGGAGGGTGAGTGGGGTGTGGGATGTGGGCTCCCACGGGTGCTCTGATCCCCTCCCGGGGATCCATCCCTCCTCCAACCCCCATGTCCCTCCTCTGACCTCCCTGTGCGTCCTCCAACCCTCCTGTCCCTCCTCCGACACCTCTGTCCTTCCTCCAACCCCCATGTCCCTCCTCTGACCTCCCTGTCCCTCCTCCAACACCCCTGTCCCTCCTCTGACCCACCTGTCCCTCCTCCAACACCCCTGTCCCTCCTCTGACTGNCTGGCGGCCCTGTGTGCCCTCCAACACCCCCGTCCCTCCTCTGACCCCCCTGTCCCTCTTCCAACACCCCTGTCCCTCCTCTGACCCACCTGTTCTTTCTCCGACCTCCCTGTCCCTGCTCTGACCCCCCTGTCCCTCCCCTGACCCCCTGTCCCTGCCCTGGCTGTCCCCCAGATGCTGAAGAAGCTGGAGCAGATGAAGAAGAAGGCCGAGGCCGTGGTGAGCACCGTGGACATCTCAGAGCGGGAGAAGGTGGCCCAGCTACGCCGGTGAGTGGCCATGCCAGGATGCAGCTCCTCCCTGTGGGGCTGGGCTGGTTGGTGGGACCATGTCCCAGCAGCCACGGTGTGGGGACAGCTCTGTGTGTCACCCAGCCCGGGGCACAGAGCCCAGAGGAGGGATGGCACCCAGTGTTGGGTTTGGGTCCATCCCAGCCCCAAGCTCACTCTGATCTTTTGTCCTTCTTCCACAGCATTTACAAGAAGGCCGGGCTGGCCAAGGAGAAGCGCCAGGTCACCTACCTGGTGGCCAAGAAGGGCGTGGGACCCCGGGTGCGGCGTCCCCCCGGCGTCAAGGGCCAGTTCAAGGTGGTCGACAGCCGCCTCAAGAAGGACGTGAGGGCTCAGAAGCGCAAAGAGCAGAAGAAGAAGCGGCACAAGTGAGGTGGGAGCGGCTCCGTCGCCAGTGATGGACTCAGCTCAGGGCACAGGGCTGGCTCCTGTCCTCCTCCACAGCCTCAGGAGCCCTGGGGACAGCTCTGGGCTTTGGCCACACCTGGCTCAGCCCGTGCCTTGCTGTGACAGTGCCTTGTGCCCTCCCCCGGGGCAGGGAGGGGTCATTTGTCCCCAGCGCTGCGGCACCGACCCCGTGCCTGTGCTCCCTGCACGGGCACAACTCCAGGGCTCATTGGGACCCCCCCTCTGGCAATCACTGGAGCATCCACCCCAGCCCCAGCCATCCCCAGGGACACTGTGGCTCTGGGGGACATCCCTGGGCCGGATTTGCCACTGAGGTGACACGACAGTGGTGCCCTGCCCAGAGCAGCTGCTCAGTGACAGCAGAATTTAACCACAGTCTGAGGCTGCCCAGGGCTGTGTCCTGCACCTGGGTGAGGTGAGGGACCGTGCTGGCACTGCCGTGTCCCTTTGTGCCGTGTGAGAGGCACAGAGAGCCTTGGGGCTGGGTTCTGTGCATCTGCTGGTGCCAAGGGAGCCCCCCGCCCTCAGCCCACCCTGCTTTGTCCGACAGGGATTGACTCTCCTGCCCTTCACCTCCACCCCCAACAGCCACATGCCACAGCAGCCACCCTGTCCCCTCTGTCCCCACCCCCTCCTGGCATGGAATCCTGAAGTCAAGGGAAAAAAAGACCAAGAGAAAAGCAGTGCTTGCTGGATGTCTTTATTCAGACCCAGAGCAGGGGCTGGGGTCCAACAGGCCCTGGCTTCTCTCCAAGGGGCACCTGACTGGTTTGTGCTGGGATTGCAGAGTGTCCCCAACTGCCCCTTGGGGACAGAGGCACCGAGTTAGTGCTGGGGAGGGGGCTGAGGTGGCACTGTGGCTCCCAGACGGGGTGAGGGGTGGTGGGGACCTGGCAGGGGCATTCAGGCAGGAGAGAGGAGCTCTGGGTCCCCTTCAGGTGCTGTGGGGAGGGGAGAGGCCAGAGCTGGCACCCCAGAGCCCCCGTGGAGGGGGTGGCAGGAGATGGCACCGGGGTGTCCCCACAGCCGCTGTGGCTGCTCAGCCCAGTTCAACGTGGGACAGGGGCTCGAGGAGCTGTGTCTGTCCAGGGGGTGTGGAGCCCCTCGGCTGCAGATCCTGGGGTGGGAGCTGTGGCTGCATCCAGAGGGGCCGTGCTGGGCGCCAGTGGCACTGGGAGGGTCTCTGGGCCACGTCTGGCCCCCGTGGAGGGGGAGGAGCAGAGACCCTCAGCCATCCCCATCCTCAGTGGCTGCGGGAGCTGGGGCAGGCAGAGGGACTGGTTGCCAGGCTCCAGGCTGAGCTAGAAGTTTTCCTTCTCCTCTTCAGCATGGAATACAGGGATGCTGTGAGAGGGGAGTCCCCCTGCCCACCCCACCACCCTTGGTTGCCCCTGTTCCTCTGGCTGAGCCCCATCCTTTGGAGCTCAGTGTCCCCTCCCCTGTGTGACCCCAGCCCACGGGTGGGTGGCTCCATGGAGTCACTGCAGGAAGGCTGATGGGGTCTGAGCCCCCTCCAAGAGGCACAGCACCTCTCTGCACCCCCAGCCTGGACAGCTGGGCCCTCCCTGACCTCAGCCCCCCAAGCTGTGGCCAGTGAGTCCCCAGCAGTCACTACAGGAGTCCGGGATGGGCTCCTCCATCCCCACTGCCTGCCCTCCTTGCCCCGGGGCTCAGCACAGGGTGGCTGGGTCCCTGTCAGGGTCCCGAGGGTGGGGTGACCCCAGTCCTGGCAGGCTCAGCCCCTACCTGAGCGGGCAGGTGCAGTGTAGGCCACATCCACACGGTCACCTGCAAGGGGAGGGATGGTGACCATGGGCCTGGGAGGAGCTGCTCCCTTAACTAGCCAAAGCTCATTAGTGTGAGCTGGAAGCTCAGCCAGACCCCTCTGAGCCATTGGGGTGGCAGCAGAGCCAGGGGAGAGGGCCCTGGAGGGCTCACCTGTCTCATAGTAGTCGTACAGGGACACGGTGGCCGGCTGGAGGTTGCTCACCGGGAAGTCCTGCTGGGCTCGGAAGGAAAAGCTCTCCTCCTCCTTGGTCAGCTGTGGAGACAGCCCAGGGCTCAGGGGCAGCCACCCACCACGGGCAAGCCCCCCACATCCCAGGGGTCCTGCTCCTGTCCCCATCTCACCTGGTCCAGGTAAATGGTCACCTGGTCAGGCTGCACCTCCACCTTCTTCACCAGCTTCTGCCCCTTGAGCTGCAGGGACACGGCTCAGGAAGGGCCACAGCCAGGGCCCGCAGCCCAAGCACGTGTCCCTCTGTGTCCCACCGCCCCTGAGGGGCAGGGATCTGTGGGATGGGGTATCCCAGAGGGGTGCAGGGGGCTCCTCACCTCCACCACAGATTTCTTGTCCGGGCTGTACCCGGATGGCAGCTTGGCCTCGATGACAGCCATGTTGGTGGCGGGACGGTCCCCGCTGTACCTGCAAGGACAGAGCCCCCGTGGGGCTTGGGGATTCCCTCCCTCCCTGGCTGCTCCTGTACCCCCCAAAGGCGGGACAGCCCCAGCCCCTACCGTGCCCAGAGCCGGAGGAGGAACTGGGGGTTCTGCGTGCCAGGCAGGGGCTCCGTCTTCACACGCAGCTCCAAGACCCCCGTGCTGGGAGGGGGGGGCACGTTGTAGCGCAGCGTCACCTGGGGGACAGCGCAGGGTGAGAGCAGCGAGGGGACGGGCACAGGGACAAGGACATTGAGCCCAGGCTGCACCCACCTGCACCAGGGCACAGCCCTGCCCGCGGGCTCGCACCCTGTATGTGCCCGGCAGCTGGGGCAGGGCCGCCCGCTGCAGCACCAGCCGGTTGCTGCTGTCCAGCACAAAGTCCTGCGCTGTCCCCACGGGGGACGTCACCGTCACCGTGAAGTCCCCGTTGCTGCCGTGGGTCAGGGCCGCGTATTTGGCCAGGGCTTGCAGGGCCACCACGGTGTCCTGTGCACAGGGGGGACAGCGCCAGGGTCAGCCCCGAGCGCGGCTCCAGGAGGGGCCGGTTTGGAGCAGCCCCCGCAGCCCAGGCCCGGTACCTGTGTGGAGGCAAAGCCCCCGTAGGGGTTCTGCTGCTTGCAGAGCCAGCGCACGATGCGGGACGCTGTCCCCAGCTCCGCGGGGGACACAGAGGGCTGGGACAGGTGGGCCAGCAGGACATAGGCCGTCATCTCCACCTCGGCTGGCGCGGCCGCGGCCCAGGATGGCTCCGAGGGGTTCTGAGCCTGCCCCTTCCTCTGCCAGTAGAGCTGCCCCTCTGGGGGACAAGGGGCGGCAGCTCAGGCCCCGCTCCGGCCTGGGGGACCCCGCCGGGGTGGCCCTGCCCCGAGGTGGCCCTGCCCGGGCCGTACCTGCGCTGACACTGTGCTGGGCCAGGCGCTGCAGCTGCGCCCGCTGCTGCTCCCGCAGCCCCGCCAGCCCGAACACGTAGGCCAGCAGGGCTTGTGTGTAGGGGTTGTCTGTGGGAGAAGCCTCCAGGCACTTCAGGGCCGAGCTCACCGCTGGCTCCTGGAATGGCAGTGGAGTCAGGAGCCAGCCCAGGGCGTGGGCCCGCTCAGAGACCCCAGTGCTGCCCAGTGAGAGCAGCTGTGCCCTGCTCGGGCTGGCAGGTGGCCTGGAACGGCCAGTCCCCTGTCCCAGCAGATGTCCCCACCCCCCAGCCCCTGTGGGGACAATGGGCCCATGCTCACATCTGGGGGCAGCCCCAGCTCCAGCATCGCTGCCGTCACATACGCCGAGAGCGAGAGCTCGTCCGAGACACCACCCTGCAAGGGGACAGCGGGACTGTGACCCCTACAGGGACCCCCCAGTGCCCAGCCCACGCTCTGGGTGCCCAGCCCAGCCCCCAGCCCACCTGCAGGGCGTTGTTGAAGAGTTTGCCCACGCTGTGGAAGCAGCCGCCGGCCCTCTGGTGCTGCCGCAGCCACCGCAGCGCGTCTGTGATGTGCCGCTCCTCGATGGCTATGTAGGCTCGGGCCTGCCCGAAGGACTTGAGGACAAATGCCGTCAGCCTGGAGCCAGGGAGACACCAGAGGGCTGGGGCTCAGGGCTGGGGTTCCCTGGGTGGCAGCAGAGCCCTGGCATGCAGCTGCAGAGCCCTCACCAGGTGTTCCCCGTGCCATCTCTCTTCCCGAAGGCGCTGTAGGAGCCGTCGTCGTGTTTGTAGCGCAGCTCTCGCTGGTACCCTGCGGGAGGACACGGGGACAGGGCACTCTTTCCATTCCCAGGGATCCCAGGGGAGAGAGCTGGGGTCAGGAGGGCTGTGGCACAGTGGTGTCCCTCCCAGGCAGGAGCACAGGGTCCCACTGACCGCTCTGCAGGAACCCCTGGGCCTTGGCGCGGATGTCTGGGAGCAGCTGCCCGGTCTTTTCCAGGTACTGCTGGATGTAGATGTTGGGGGCAAAGAGAACCATGTTCTGCTCCCCACAGCCGTAGGGCATGGCCAGGAGACGGTCCAGGTTCTGCAGGGCGTTGCCCAGGATGTCACCTGACCCGGGGGGACACATCATCAGCTGTGGCCCTGCCATCAGCACCCCGTGTCCCTTTCTGTGTCAGCTCCAGCTGGTCCCACCTCCTGCTGAGCCTGGGGAGCTCTGCGCCCACCCAGTCCCCAATGGCCCCCAGGCCCCTCCACCTGTCCCTTACCCATCACAGTGACATGGGCACGCTGGGAGCTCTCCAGGATGTTTGCAGGAAGCTCCAGGGAGACTTCTTCAGAGCCTGTGGGGATGGAGGGCCACGACAGTGGGGATGTCCAGCTCCTCCTGACCTGTCCCATGGCAGCCTCACCCATCCCCTTCCTGCTCCAACCCTCCCCAGCCTGGGTTGCTCAGCCAGGAACCCCCGGGACCGGTCCTTGGCTCCTCTGGGCTGGTGGCCCTTGTGCCCAGTGGCCAGGCACCCCTGTCCCACATCCCACGACACTGCTGGACACCCCTGGCCAGTCCTACCTTCCTGGCACAGCAGGGAGCTGTGAGCCTTCTCCACCAGGATCCCCCCGGGCTGTGAGGAAGCAGCAGCAGAGTCGGTCGGGAGGAGGAACCAGCCTGTCCCCCGTCCCCTGGGTCAGCCCTGGGTTTGTGTCTGGGGGCTTTCCCACTGCCTCCCAAGGGCTGTTTGGACCCTGCTCCCAAACCCATCCCATTTTCCTCCTCCACAACCCCTCTGACCTGCACCAGCAGGGGCTTTATCACAGTGTCCACGCGGCCCTGGGCCGGCACCAGGGGCAGCTCATTGCCACAGGGCTCGGTGGAGCTCAGGGCCTCGGTGCTCACGGTGATGTTCACCTCCCCTGTGGGTGCAAGCGGGGCCCTCAGTCCCTACGGAGCCCCCAGACCTGAGCACAGCCCCTGGCTTTGGGTGGGGCTGGCTGCACTGGCATGAGGGTCCCGGGAAGGCTGGGGCTGGAATGAAGAACATCCCAGGTGCTGAGGGGTTTGTTCCTGCCCTCCCTGCCCACCCCATCCCATCCCCTGAGTGCTTCCCAGGCAGCAGGGCGGGGTGCTGGCAGCTCTGTACCCAGGCTGGTGGCTCGCACGCTCCACTGGAAGGTCTTGGCTTCGTCTGCACAGACACAGCCCCTGTAGGTGTCCTCTGCCCCCGGTGACACCTCCAGCTCCGCCGACTCCGCCAGCGTCACCTGAACCTGCAGAGCATGGCCACGGCCCATCAGACCCTGCCACACCCAGAGCCAGGGCCACCTCCCCAGCCCTCACCTGCACCTGAGCACAGCCACAGCTCCATCAGCCCCTGCCAGCCCCAGGGTCCCCTGCCCGTCCCCGCTCACCCGCAGGCACTGGCGCAGGTAGTTGAAGACGGAGGCCCTGAGGGTGAAGGTCTCGTGGCGCACCACGGCGTAGGGCAGCGCCAGCTCCACGAAGAACGGCTGGAAGGCCGTGAGGGTGACGGCAGGGGACAGCCCCAGGCCCTGCGGGGCCGTGCAGAACATCCCGGCCTCCCACTCCGTGATGGCATCGGGCACTGTCACTGTCACCTCGGCAGAGCCGCCCTCCCTGCGGCGTGGGGAACATCGTGAGCCACTGGTGTCATCCTGTGTGTCACCGCAGTGACACCACTCGTGTCATCCCACAGGGAGAAAGAGTAATGAGTTCCCCAGCTCCCATACAGCCACTTGGGAACTGTCCTCACTCACCCTACGGGAACCAGGTCCCACAGCCACGTCTCTGGGAAATACGTCCGGGGTGCTGGAGGCTCTTCCCGATCCGCAGGGAGTGGGATGGACATTCTCGAGACTACTGGGACAATACTGCCTCCCACCACACGGGAGAGATCAAACTCACCTTCAGGAAAAGGCAGAGCAGAATTTGGAAATCACAGGGTCTCCACTGGACCTCACATACCACCAGCACAAAGGTGACCAAAATGCTTTTCCATCCTCTTGAGGCTGAGTGTATTTTCTGAAAGGCTCCGAGTCCCGCTGAGGACACGGGAGCCAGGACAGCCCACCACTTCTTTGCTCTTTTCAGCACAAGGGCTGTGCCAACCTGTCTCCGGTGCAGAAAGCAGTACTTTCATCTCAGGGTCGTCTGGATGGCAGTCCTCCCTTGTCTTGGCATTGGTGAAGAGCTTCAGTGCTGCACCCTGTGAAAAACAAGGGGTTGTCCACTTCCCACAGCTGGTAGGAAGAACATCCCATTCCAGAAGCAAATAGTCACAGAAAACAAGAGGAGAAGGAGCCTGGGGTTGGCAGGAAAGGGAAAATCCTTTGCCCCAGGTGTGGCTTTCCCAGCTCTTGAGCAAAGCACAGGAGGCCCAGTCGGGCAGGGGCTTCACCTGGAATAACTTGTAGGTTTCCATCTTGGAGTACCTCCAGTAGAAGTGACAGGATGGTTCATCCTGGATGCTGTGGGGGTAGCTGAATTTGGGCAGAGCTTTGTAAACCTGGCAAAAAATGTGCAAAACCTCGCTCATTTTCGGAGCACAGGGCTCTGCTGGGGAGCCACTGTGGCACCAGGTCCTTGCAGGGGACATTTAACACACAATGTCATCCAACCCCTGAGCCCAGGCTGGTCCTGGGACTGCAGGAGGATCCCAGGCAGGGCCAGCACTCACGGCCTCGGCGTTGAGCTCAGCCTCAGGCTTTAGGAGCAGCACACTGCGATCCACGGCTCGGATGGCACACAGGGAGCCCGGGGCAGCCCCCAGCTGCAGCCTCAGCGCCGCCCCAGGCAGGGCCCTGGCCTCTGAAAACGCCATCTTCACCTGCACAGGGACATCAGGGGACAGGGGCACAGGGCAGTCACCTCCCATGGAGGGGCAGGACCAAGCCACGGGTAGGGAGGGCTCTCCCAGACAGGGATCAGGGAATGGGTTAAGACACCAGGACACTGCGATGCGCCTGGAGCAGGATGGATCCCAAGGAATGCAGCCATGGACAAGCCAGCTCCACTCACCTGGTTGGGGAAGCACTTGGCCACATAGAGCTCAGTGATGTCAGCCACCATCTCGCCGTTGGGCAGCACCACGTAGACCAGAAGCTTGGCCATGGGCGCCAGCTCCACCCCGATGGGCAGCTCCAGGGAGAAGGAGACTCTCTGTCCTGGGCCATGGGAAGGAGGCAGATGTCACCCAGAGGAACTGGAGCTGCCCCATCCCTGGCAGTGTCCAAGGCCAGGTTGGACAGGGCTTGGAGCAGCCTGGGACAGTGGAAGGTGTCCCTGCCCATGGCAGGGGTGGCACTGGATGGGCTTGGACTCCCTTCCAACCCAAACCTTGCCATGATTCTGTGAAGAGCCGGCACAGGGAGCAGAACCCCGCACAGCACCCGTGCCACAGGACGTACCAGGCTCTGCAGGGACCTCTCTCCTGAGGATGGTGACAATGCTGCCCTTGGCCAGGACCTGCAGAGGAGGAGGTGACAATAAAACTGATGCCGAGTGTGGAATCAAAGTGCCCTGATGGAGGATGGACCCACAATGAGAGTTGGGGGATGATTTTTGACTGTGCCCAGTCTCCAACCCCCCACCATCTCCCATGGGGGTGCAGGCCCAACAGTGGCAGCAGCCACCTCCTCTAACAGGTCCCTCAGTTTCTCCAGGACAGGTTGCTCATTGTCCTGTCCTGGGGACACCACCATGAACGTGGGTGTAGATGTGGCCCTTCCCACACAAGCGCCCTGATTCCTGCTGCCCTCCCTGCCCAGGCCAGGGCTCACCAGGAAAACCAGATCCAAGTTCTCCAGCTCACTCCCTAAAGCCTCCTTGCTGAAGATGGAATCCACCCGGAGCAGCTGGGAGCGGCCGCAGGGCAGCTCCCCCTCCGGGTCACGGATGTGCAGGAAGCTCCTGCTCTCCGAGGAGTAGGGCATGACACTCAGGAAGGCATCTTGGTAGGTGACTCTCGAGCCCTTGTCCTGGCTCTGAGCTGTGCTGTTGACTTGAGCCTGAGGTGGGAATCAGGGGTGAATCCCTGCACCAGCCCCCGAGGTGCCGCTGGCGCAGCTCCCAGGGTGCCCGGCCCCAGCCCCTGGAGGAGGCAGCTCGGGGACCCCCGAGGGGGACACAGGTGGGGCTCTGACCTGCAAGAAGACGCTGCCACTCCAACCAGAGGCGTCCAGCTCAAAGGAGGCTCTCCCCGAGCTGTCTGTCAGGAAGGTTTGTGTCTTCTCTTGTCCCTGGTTCCTGACCAAGAGCAGGAGCTGCCTCTGGGGCAGCCCAGAGCCGTCGGCTCCCTTCAGCCGGATCTGCGCCGGGAGGGACAGGGAGATGCTGTGATTTGGGGCTGCAGCTGTGGGAGAGCAGGGCTGGGGGTGGGCAGGAGCAGGGCTGGGGGCAGCTGGGGGCGGCTGAGCCCCGCAGGGTGAGGGGATGCCCCATTACCGTCCCAGTGTAGGGGAGGCCGGGTTTGTAGACGTGGTCGGGGTCCTCAAAGGTGACAATGAACATTTCGGGTAAAACCTTGCAGCTCTTGGTGTTCTGCATCTCCAGCCCTGTGCAGAGGGAGGGAGGAGCTCAGGCTGCTGCAGGGACACAGGACACAGCTCCTGCCAGTCCCCCTGTCCCCATGCTGAAAAGGTCCCTGCACATTTGGGCTTTCCTGCTCCTGCAGCTTCCAGCACGGTTTGCATCTCCCAGAGAAGAAGCCCTGTGGGATGTTTTGGACCTAAACCCAGGGTGCAGCTGTGGCCAGACACTTCAGAAAAGGCTCTGCACCAAAGCACCATCGTGTGGGGCCGCCCCAGGGCCGATGGCACAGGGACAAGCCCTGCTGTCCTTCCCTCCAGCCAGGCCAGGCATTCCAGGGGTGATGAGGTAGTGAGCAAGGGACGAGCTCAGAGACAAAGCCACCCCACCATCGTGGGTGAGCCCAAGCTCTCTGCACTGCCAGGACTCAGCTCCCAGCACTGGGAGAGCTGGTGGATCTCAGAAAGGTGTTTTTCCTCTGGCTGGAATTTGAGGTCTTGCCAGGCTCACCTGACTCACATCTCCACCCAAACCCCATCCATGTGCACCCCTAAATCCCAGCGGGGCTTTGAGGGTTCCTGGTGAAAAGGAATCCCTTGGGAGCACCAAGGCCTGGACCTGTCCCCACCTGTCCCATCCTCCACCAGCAATGCCTCGACTTCAAATTCCCTCTTCCCCTTCAAGTTGGTCTCATTGAAGGCAGCCAAGGAAACCTCTGTGGAAAAGCAGCCGTTCTTCCCCGTCTGCAGGGAAGATCAGCCCCGTCAGCAGCATTCCCAGGAAGGAGCTGTCCCAGCGATGCCCCCGCCCCAGCCACGCTCACCTGCCCGGTAATCCGGGTGCAGGTCGCCCTGTTGTGGTACCAGCGCCTCTGTCTGAGGCACAGTCCAGCCTGGACCTTCCCCTGGACGGGCTTCCCATAGGTGTAGCTGTTGTGGGGACAGTGGTGAGGCTCTGCCTGGGTGGCCACACCCTGCTGCACCCCCCATCCCCTGCCCGTTCCCTGTTCCCAGCTCACCGTCCGCAAATCTCCAGCGGGAACTTCTTGTCCTTCTGCAGCACCACGCTGGGGAGATGAATGGTCACCTCAAACTTGGGCAGCACTGAAGGAGAGGCACGAGGACAGAGGGTGGTCACTCCCAGGACAGTGACAACGGCGCCTGGGTGGCCGGGGGGATCAAGATGTGGTGCCCATGGTCGGATCCCACCCTCCCGTGCCCGAGTACCGTATTCCTCCACGCTGAAGGAATGGCTCTTCCCCTCCACGCTGATGGTGTAGGTGCCCAGGGCCGGCTCCGAGGCCAGCGGGAGGGACAAATCCACGATTCCTTGCCGAGGGGTCACCTCCCGCCACTGCGCGATGCGATTCCCGGCGGGATCCTGCGCAGGGACACGCGGGGTCAGCGCCCCGGGAGCCCGGCAAGCAGCCCCTGGCTGTGTCCTGCGTCCCCTCTCCCGGCCCTCCCCAGCCCACCCCACTCCCTGTGTGCCCAGACTGACCTTCAGGAACACCAGGGGCAGCTGCAAGGCAAAGACAGGATGGTCAGAGGGGCAATTCCCATCCTTGGTGTCTCATCGGGGGGCACAGCCATGGATGGAGTAGAGGGAGGGCTGTTGGTGGCACGCTGTGAACTTCCCACCCCTCAGGATGCTTTGGGATGGCTTTTGAGCCTGGCTGTGGCTGGCATGAACCGAGGGCACTGCCAGCAGGGCAGGGAGAGGTGGCATGTCCTAGAGCCTTAGGAAGAGTCCAGCACCCATTTAATCTCGGAACATCCTGAACTTCCAGAGACCTTGGGGCTGCCAAAGGCCGAGTCTGCCTGTATTCCTGGTGCCTGATCCCGTGATGGATGTCAGTAGCACATTCCCTGCCTCCCCCTCACCATCCTACATCCCTCCCTGGAGGTTTGCATGTGCACATTCCCGTGTCCCACGTGCAATTCCTGCTCGCTCCTTCCTGATCCCGCTGCACAGGGCATCCCTGCCCGCGGGGCAGCTCCCGGGCAGAGCTGGCTGTGGCAGCATTCCCAAGGGGAAAGGTGACTCCCACACCTCTCCCACGGCTCTACACAGGAGCCCTTGTCACCTCCCCACATCCCAGCCCTGCTCTCACCTTCTGATTGCTGGGAGCCAGGTCTTTATCCAAAGAGACAACTCGGAACTTCACTGGGAAAAGGAAACGGACATGGAGGAGTGGCTCCATCCGCAGGGAGGGGGGTTCCCCATGGGAAGGTGGATGGAAATCCACCCTGAGCCCTGCAGTGCCCCGCAAGCAGCAGAGCCTCCAGCGAGTCCTGCCATTGCCCTGTGCCCCTGCCGGGCATCCCAGGACATCCAGGATGATCCCTCTCCTTTCCAGACACTGGTGGAGCAAGGCTGGGCCTCCTGCACCCCTCTCCACCAGCAGGGTGGTCCCCCACAGCAGGCTGGTGCCTCCTGCCCCCCTCACCTTCCTGCCCAGGCTTGTAGACAGCCTTGTCCGTCTGGATGAAGACCCCGGGCTCCAGGGCTCTCAGCATCACCTTCCTCGTCTCAGAGACATTCAGGGAATCTCCCTGGATTGAGACGTGCAGATCCACGATCTCCTCCTTCCCTTTGGCGGGGGCTGGAGCCTGCAGGGGGAACAGCAGGGTGAGCACAGAGGCTGTGCCAGGGCTCCCTCCGGCTGAGCCGGAGCACTCCTCACCCCCAGGAACACCTTCCCCGAGCCAGGCACTGGGAAGAACCATCCCCCAACACCCTGCAGGTCTGCAAACGGGATTGCTCCAGCCGTGGGATAACTGGGCTGAGCCTGGACTGGTTGTGTCTGTGTGAGGGCTGGGACTTTGCCACGACATGGGGAAGTCACGTCTGTTGCCATCCCCGTGTGGCACCACAGCCCCAGCTCAGGGTTCTGGTGACAATGGCTCTGCCTGGAGGCAGCCCAGGGCCCCCTCCCTGCTCGTGGCTGTTTTGGGGTGACACTCACAGCGAAGGTGACGTTCAGGTACAGACGAGGCTCCCGGACCTGCCTCTCCAGCAGGGTGCTGCGGTGGGTCCCGTTGTGTCCCTGCAGCTGGACAGTGACCTGGACGGGCTCCTGGAGGCCACTGAGGTGCACCCAGAGCGTGGCAGGGTGGGGGTGGT
This sequence comes from Climacteris rufus, assembly GCA_013398175.1. Classification (NCBI taxonomy): domain Eukaryota; kingdom Metazoa; phylum Chordata; class Aves; order Passeriformes; family Climacteridae; genus Climacteris; species Climacteris rufus. The sequence continues at coordinate 100,612 of VZRZ01004597.1, read as the reverse complement.
ACAGCACGGCCGGGGACAGCACCACGTAGCTCCTGATGAGGAGAAGTGGTGACGGGAGAGCTGTGGGTGAGGAGCGTCCGGCACAGCCCCCATGCGGACCTGGAAGAGCCCCTGGCAGCACAGGAACCCCCCAGCCTCCCCCTTCTGCCTCTGGGCTGCCCTTGGCTCCTCAGCTCAGCTCTGCTGCAGCTCAGGGGACAACAGCCACCCCAGAGCCACCAGCCCAGAGCCCCCACAGTCATGTCCCCAGTGCTCCTGGGCAGGGACAAACCCTCAGCCTGAGCCCTTCCAGCCTGGGCAACAATCAGTGCATGGGAAGGATTGAATCCCAGCAGGAACTGCCGAGGAACTGAGGTTAAACCACCCCAGCAGGCACAGACGGACACAGAGGGGACTTACGGTGCTCCAGAAGCCCCGGCCGAGAGGAGCAGGGTGAGGAAGAGGATGGAAAGGGCTGGAGACCTCATGTCTCCAGCTGGATGAGGAGGCTGGGAAGGGCCACAGCCTCCTCTTGCAGGGCTTGGATCACTCTGGATCCGTGTCTGCTGCGCTGCAGGCTCTGAAATGGGATCTTTGTGCCCCTTCTGCTGAGGAAATCGGGGCTGGCAGAGGAATCCATGGGGACCTGCAGATAAAGGCCGGACAATGTTTGCCCTCTGCCCACAGCTTCCCGGGGTCAAGGTTCCCAGGGACTTTTGCAATGCTGGGAAAAGGTTCCTGCAGGTTCAGTCTGGGGCAGGAGCCACCTCCACACGGGTTTGCTGGGAAATGTTGGCAGAAGGCAGCAGGAACAAATGGAAAACAAAAAGAGGGAGGACAGCACAAGGAGAGGCTGGGAGCCGGGGGTGATTTCTCAGAAAGGGCAGGATTGCAGGTATTTCAAATTCAACCAAACAGTTTTGGGGTTGATTACATGTTCAGGGTGGCTTTTTGCCCCATTGCCTCTAATTTCATCCAATCTGGGCACAGGAACAGGACAGTCCTGGGCTCCATCTGCTCCCATTCCACACATAGGAGCTGGACACCAGCCAGGGCAGGGCTGAGCTGCTTCCTTCTGTCCTGGTGGGGATTTGGGACAGTTGAGGAGCTCCACAACAGCCTTGTGGTGTCCTCAGCACATCCCCTGCTCTAGGGCTGGGCAGTTCCCTTCTCTTTCAGAATGGGGTAACCATGGAATCATAGAATGGTTTGGGTTAGAAGGACCTTAAGGATCATCTCATTCCACCCCTGCCATGGGCAGGGACACCTTCCACTGTCCCAGGCTGCTCCAAGCCCCGTCCCACCTGGCCTTGGACGCTGCCAGGGATGGGGCAGCCACAGTTCCTCACGGGAAGCCATGGAATGGGGCTGGCCTTTCCCATGCAATCCCAGAAGTTCCCATGCCTGTCCAGCTCAGGTTTTGCTGGACACAGCCCTGTGCCCACCTCCCTGCACTTTGGAGCAGTCCCACAGGCTGTGAGTGGCCAGAGGAGCTGGACCTGCCACCCCTAAGGACATGAGGTGGGAGCAGAGTGGGTCAGTGCCCTGCCGGCCAGCCCGGGGGTGGTTTAACGGGACAAGGAGCTCATGGCTCCCCCAGCACTGCCAAGGCCACCACTGCCCATGTCCCCAAGTGCCACACCGACAGGGCTGTGAAATCCCTCCAGGGATGGAGATCCAGCACCGCCCTGGGCAGCTGTGCCAGGGCTGGACAACAAAAGCAGCCAAGGCCAGGCCAGGTTTGGAGGACCAGGGCACACAGGTTGTTCCCAGAGTTGCTGTACCAAAATTTCTCCCTCTCCTCAAGCTTTCACCTCACACTGACAGTGGAAAAGCCAGTGAGGGCTCTGGCTGGGACCCAGCCATGCAGGCAGGACAATTTTTGCCCAGAGAAGCTGTGGCTGCCCCATCCCTGGCAGTGTCCAAGGCCAGGCTGGACGGGGCTTGGAGCAGTCTGGGACAGTGGAAGGTGTCCCTGCGCATGGCAGGAGCTGGATGAGCTTTAAGTTGCCTTCCAACCCAAACCATTCTGGGACTCTATTGATGCTGACAACCCCAACCCAAACTCTGGGAAGGCAAACCACCCCCAAAGTGGTGGGGGTGTGGTGGAACCATCAAGCCAAATCAGAGCTGACAGACCACACTGCATTTGGGAATCTTGGGAAGCAGGAAAGTATTAAAGGGGTTTTCTGGGACATGAGACATTCATGTGCACAGTGCCCTTGGCCATGTCCATGTGACAGCTCCTGATCCTGTGAGCTGTCACTCATGGGAAGCCTCTTTGCTGTTGCAGATATGTTGGTGGCAGACGATTGCCACAGATCTGCAGGATTTCCTCCATAATCCAGCTGCTCCCAAGATCAGGAATGGTGCCAACCCGGGGTGCTGTGCCCGTGGTTTGCACATTTTATCCTAGGATGGGAGGTAAAGCCTTGCCCACCCTGCTCCCAGCAAGAGGACAGCCACCCTGTCCCTGCCCTGCTGCCGCCCTGGGGTGCTGGGGCAGGGGCTGCTCAGCTGGGAAGGAGCCAGGAGATCCCAAATCCCTGCCTGGCTGTGGGGAACCATCCAGCTGGTGGTTGGGCCATGATCCACAGGCCATGGGGAGGTGCCTCCTGCTCCAGAGGGACACAATCCAGGATTTGAGGCTTTAATGGATGCAGGGAGAGCTCTACATCGGGGGTAGACCCAGACCACTGCAGCCCAGTGTAACCTGTGGTGTCCACAGGGATGCTCCATGTGCAGGGATGAAGTCCCCCTGTGGAGATGGATCGCCCTTCCCAGGCCCCCCTCGGCCCCCTCAGCACAGCCAGGACACAGCACCAGCTCCAGCCTCTTTAATCTCCCACCCTTGGCTCACAGTTCAGCACCAAGGATGCTCTTCCCATCTGGCGACATCCCCCAGACCTTGTGTCCCCCCCAGGCTGTGCTCGGGACCTCTCCCCAGAGCTGCTTCACCCAAACAGCATTTCCAGCTTGTAGAAGCCTCTGGAAGAAGAATCCCCAGGGAAACCCAACAATCGGGGGCGGAAAATGGGGCTGGGAACCCCCAGCCCTGCCTGGAGCATCCTTGCCCTGCCCTGTGCAGGCAGGAGCCTTCCAGGGGAACAGACACAGCTCCCGGGGGACAGACAGCTCCAGGTCTGGGGGAGGGACATCCAGGGGATGCACAGTCACAACGAGGGGCTTTGGGGGGCACCTTGCTCTGTTTTGGGGGACCTCCCTGATCCCTATCCTGCCCTGCTCTGCTCCCCTTAGGGCACCGTCCTGCCGGGGTGGTGGCAGGGCTGCTGGACACCTCCTCAGGGGACAAGGGACACCTCCCTGGTGTCCCCAAGGGACTCACTCCCTCTGCCTAATTGCTGCTCCCAGCCATGCCCCCCTGGCCCTGGGGGCTGCCCCTGCCCCTGCCAGCCCCCGGCCCCAGCAGACGCTGCTCCGTGTCCTGGTCCTCACAGTCACTCGTGGACATCTCAGCCAGGGCCTCAGCCATGGCCTGGCGGACACTCTCGGTCAGTCTGGGCACATCCTCTGGGCTCAGGCCTCGTGTTTCCACCTTGGGAAGGACTTGGATGGTGCAGGTACCTGGGAGAGGAGGGAAAGGCCAGGAATGCTGTTAGAGGATCCCACCAGGAACTGGGTCATCCCCCAGCATCTTCCCCCCCCAGCTGCCTCCCCACACCTCAGTGTCCCACAAGGAGACCCTCAGGTGCCTCATCCCCACCTCCAGCCCTGCCCTCTGCCATGGGAGTTCCTGCCCATCCCTTACCAGAGGTGAATCTCTTCTCCTTGGAGCTGAAGAAGTCCCAGTACGGGGAGATCACGACAGGGACAATGGGAACCTGCAAGACACGGAGGGTCAGGGGCATCCCCCATACAGAGCCCTTCCCAGGTGAGATTCCTGCTCCTGCCTGTCCCTCCCTGGTCCTGCAGAGCCCAGTGTCCATCCTTGGGGACAAAACCCCCCATTCCTCTGTCCCAGGGTTCACACCCACCCCGCTCCATCCAGGCTGAGCCAAGGGGGAGGAAGCGTTTTGGAAAAGGCTTCCAAAATCATAGAGTCCAACCTCTGACTGACCATAGGGATGCTCTTACCTGGGCCTGCACAGCCAGGTGGAAAGCCCCACGCTTGAAGGGCAGCATGGATTTGCTCTGGTTCCTGGTGCCTTCAGGGAACACCCACACTCGGAGCTGCGTGGGACAGGGACAGAGGTGACCGTGGGCCTCAACCAGGCCAGTGCTACCCACATCCCCCTCACCCCACAGGTGTTTTCTCCCCCAAGCCCAGTTTTCCTCACATTTTCCTGCCACATGGTGCTGGCAGTCTGGGAGATGACGTCGATGGCAGCGTCCCTGCGGTGGCGGTTGATGAAGATGATGCCACTGAGCCAACAGGCCCAGCCCACGGTGCCCATGTACAGCAGCTCCCTCTTGGCAATGGGCACACAGCGCTCAGGGATGACCTCCACCATTCCTGGGGGGCGGATAACGTCCATTAACATCTCCCAACCCCGTGGGGTTGGCAGCAGAAAAATCAGCTTGGAAAACTGCTTGGAACTTGAACTCCCAGGTTGGACAAACCAGCTGGATATCAGGAATATATTTTGCGGCAGAAAATTCAGCTCAGAAAAATTATCAACTGCTTGGAATTAAGCTTGCCAGGTTAGACAAACCAGCTGGGTATCAGGAATAAGTCTTGCAGCAGAAAAATCAACTGGGAAAATTGTTTACTGCTTGGAACTTGAACTCTCAGGTTGGACAAACCAGCTGGATATCAGGAATAAGTTTTGCAGCTCAGCCAGCCCTGAGAGGTGATGACTGAAGAGTGGAACCCTCTGGAGAGGACAAATTACGTCAGTGCACAGATTAATTAGTGGTTTACACCCTAATATAGGGCCAGGCTGGATTTTTCAGTCCTGACCTAGAGGACTTTAAGCTGTCCCCAGTGGCTCCCAGAACTGCCCTGTTGTCTCTCCTCTCCCTGCATCACAGTCATGTCCCAAAAGCTCTCCTGTCCCATTCCCACCACACATCCCTGCCCAGATCCCAGTGCTGCCTCCCCAGAACGATCCTGGCCCAGCCCTGGAGCCCCCAAAGGTGCCGGGGAGCCCCGCACGCACCCATGAGGTCCAGGGAAGCCTGGTGGTTGCAGACGATCACGAAGGGCTCCTGCAGGTGGAGTTGCTCCGAGCCCCTCACCCGCATCCTGATGCCGAAGAAGCGTTTGAGGGGCAGGATCGCAGCGCGCAGGAGCCTGAGGAGATAAGGGACGAGGTAAGGCAGAGGGACACGTGTGGGGAGCAGATCTGCACCATCCTCGGCAGCAGGGTGGGCCAGGCTGTGGCTGCTCTGCTGGATCTGGGCTCAGACTCAGGGATGTTTAGATTTCTCAGCACATTTTGAGCCCGTGAGGCCCAGAACTCACCTGGTTCCCATCCTGGGCTGAGCCCAGCTCCTGTCTCAGAGCAGAGGGAGCTGCTGGTGAGTGAGAGCGACCAGCATGAGGTGGTGGGAGAGAAAAAACAGGGGTTTGATGTCCAGGGATGATGGGATAGCAAAAAGAGAAGGGGTGGGATGGGGTGGGATCATCACATGGCAATGAGGACAGACTGCCTCTGCCTGGGTGAGCCTCCCCAGGTGCTCAGCTGGATCCGTGTGTGGAAATCCAGATCCCAGCCCTGCTGACACCTGAAGCCAAAGGATCCGGATCCCAGCCGGGAGGAGCTGAACTGTGGATGGATGAGCACTGCGGATGGATGTGCAGACGAACAGGCAGAGCCCAGGGATGTGGGTGACTCCAGGGACTGTCCCTGTAGAGCTCTGTGCTGCACGGAGAGGGAGGGAGCAGGGAAGGGAAAACCAGTCCGGATACATCCTTGGGGGAATCACAGACTGCTGCACTGGGCCTGCAGTGTCGGGAAGAGAGGGATTGGTGCAGAAAAGTGGTGTCACATCCCGGAGGGCTGGACAGGAAGGGGAATATCGGGATGGCAGCGAAGGGTGACGCTCAGTATGAGAATAACGAGAGGAATGGGAGGAGGAGGGAGCAGCAGGGATTCCAGCAGCCATGGAGATAAAACCTGGGACACCTTTGGAATTGAAACAGGGCCGTGTCCAACCCACAGAGCGTCTGTGCCAGGGTCCTCACCTCTGTCACTGGTCCCAGGGAGCCCCCGGGGGACAGGGCAGGGCTCAGAATTTTGAGAGGAGACAGAGGCAGGCACAGAGGGAGAAGGAGACAGAGGGTCCCTGGTATCCCCCCTATCCCTTGGGAGTCGCAGGCTCGGAGATCCCCGTGTCTGAGGAGAAGCGGTGCCCCAAAGCCAGGACTAATGACAGGGACGTGCTCCAAGCCGCAGGCTTTGGGATTCGGAGGAGAGGGAGCTGGGCGTGCTGCGCCGGTGGAGTGAGGTGTCGGTGGGACAAGATACGGCAGCGCCGATAAGGCAGGTGAGTCAGCTCTGCCTCCCTCGGGGATTTCCACTAAGCCGGAAGCGTTGGCTTTGGAGCAGCCCTGGATGCTGTGTTGTGCCCAGCATTCCTGTGGGAAGGACCTGGGAGAGAGGCTGCACCACCACTGATAACACCAAACCTCTGACCACGCTCCCGACGGGGGCTGGGATCCATCAGCACCACTCCGGGATGGCTCGAGCTCAGCAAACACCTCAAGCCGGGATATTTTGCCTGTGACATAATTATATCCCTCCTGGTATGCTCATCCTGCCCAGGCATCCAGCAAGGGGATTGCAACACCCTGAGAGCACCCAGACCTTCCTCTGATGTTGCACAGCGATGTTATCTCAGGTGTTGTTATCTCACTGCTTCCACCCTTGGCAGCACGAGTCGGGACACGGCTGTGATGGGGACATGGCTGTGATGGGGACGTGGCTGGGATGCCCCTGGCATCTGATGGCACCAAGACATCCCAGAATCACAGAATCATGGAATAGTTTGGGCTGGAAGGAGCCTTAAAGACCACCCAGTGCCACCCCCTGCCATGGGCAAGGCCACCTTCCACTCTCCCAGGTTGCTCCCAGCCCTGTCCAACCTGGCCTTGGACACTTCCAGGGATGGGGCATCCATGGAATAACCTGTGCCAGGGCCTCCCCACCCTCAATCCTTCTGCCAAAGTGCTGTTCCAGGGTTCTCACTGGGCAAAGCCAGTGCCAGGGACACAGCGCTGGGTGTGTGTTTGCACCCTGCCAATGACTGCACCTCCAACCCCCTGTCACCCACCCAGTTGATGGCTCCAACATTGCCATGGCCAGGAAGGATCCCTTTTATGTTATTTCATCCTCCAGGACCACAAATCCCAACTCCATCGTGGCCTGACCCTCCCTGGGCATGGCCAGCCCCTCTCCACACCACAAGATGCACCTCCATTACCACATGGATGTGACCACAGCCCTCATCGTGACCTCAGGGCTCAGCCACCAGCTGTGACCCAGCTGTGGGTATGGCCAGGACAGGGCCTGTGGCCACAAACCACAGGATTTCCTCCACCCCAGCCAAGCCCCAGCCAGCTCCCACCATCCCCAGGCCACACTCACTTCATGTTCTCCACGGAGCGTCCCCGGAAGGCCGCGAAGGGGGACAGCAGGGTGGCCATGGCCACGATCCAGCAGTTGAAAAAGGCCACCTTGCAGAAGTACTGGAAGGTGGGGCTGTACCTGTAGAGCAGCAGCGCTGCCAGGGGCAGCAGGAGCAGCCCATGGAGCAGGAGCACGTCCATGGTGCCGCCCCGGAGCTCAGCCCACGCTCCCGGGATGGGCTGCGGGCGAGTGGCCGGGGAGGCCAGGGAGCGGGGCAGGTGAATCGGGTGGATCCGTGCGTGGGCGGTTGGGGCTGGTCCGGGGGAAGGCTCAGCGTGGATCCCATCCCTGGGGATGGAGTGGCTCGGGTGGAAGCAGGACACCCCACCAAGGGTGGAGAGTGGCTGTGAGTCACCCAGACCGGGACCCTGAGTCACCCCAGGTGTCACCGCTGCCAGGGCCCTCCTGGGCTATTAAAAGCCATTGCACTGACTCCAGATTGATAAGATCAGATCTGCTGCTCCCAAAGGTGGTCCTGGGAATGTCTCCTGGCCATGGGGATGGCAGCCCTGGAAAAGGGAGTCTCAGCTGGCAGGGACAGCTCCTGGTCCATGACCATCACCCCAGTAAAGCTTGTCACAGTCACCTGCTGGCATCCAAACCTCACCCTGCAGAGCATCAGATCATTGGAAAACATCTTCCCACCTGGAATGACAGCAGGAATGTGCCAGTGCTCCCCATCTCCACTCAATCTGGGCAGCAGAAGTCCCTCTGTCCTTCCCTTCCTAAGGCCCAGCATCTGTCCCCAAGGTCCCTGCAGTGCCTGGGGGGCTGAGCTCTGCCACCCCAGGCTGCAGGAGATGCCAGCCCTTGGCCCAGTTGGCAGCCGGGGGCTGTGTTGCACGTGGTGTTTTCATGGGTGCAATTAGCAACACAGGCTGTAATTAACCTCTCCTCCTGCTCGGGTGCCTTGCACCGGGCACACAGGATCCAGGCCAGCTCTGCAGAAAGCCTGGCCTTGCTTTTGGGAACCGAGGGAGAATTCTGGGCTGGCCTCAGCCCCCAGCAGCATCTCCCAGCATGGCTGGTCCGTGACTCAAACCAGGGAATCACAGAATCATGGAACAGTTTGGTTTGGAGGGACCTCAAAGCCCATCCAGTGCCACCCCTGCCATGGGCAGGGACACCTCCCACTGCCCCAGGCTGCTCCAAGCCCCGTCCAACCTGGCCTTGGGCACTGCCAGGGATGGCGCAAGGAGGGACATCCCTGTGCTGCTGCCCAGAGCCCTCGGGTCAGTGCTGACCCCGGGGTCAGGAGCCTGCAAGCAGCAAGGTCCCCTCGTGACCCCCCATAACAACCCCAGTGGGCTCTCTGGGGGTCTCCCAGTCCCGTTAGGCCACTCCTGGGAAGGTGTCACATCCCCTGGGGCTACCCAGCCCTCCTGCCCCGCACCTGGCAGGACCTGTCCTCAGCCCAACCACTCAGCATTGCTGTCCCCTCTGTGCCCAGGGCTGCTCTTCCCACCCACACCTTCCCCTGACTCCTGGAGGTGACAGAGATGCCCCCACGCTCTGGCCATGCTGGAAGGTGTCCCAGTTTGACCAGTAACCCAGGGGTTACATCCACCAGGGTGTTGCAATCGCCATTGCTTCACCCTCCCATTCCTCTCATTATTCTCATATTAAAGCTAAGATTGGGTCATATCTCGAGCCCACCCTTCCTGTCCGGCCCATTCCAGGTGACTCCTCGCCTCCTGCTTCCCTTTCTGTGTTCACATGGGAACCTTTGGGCACCAGCCTGGTCCCCCATCGCACTCAGCTTTGCTTTTGGATGTCTCCTTCCCTTGTGCTCTGCCCAGCCAGTCCCTTCCGGCTGGAGATGGACCTTCATCCATCTTGGATGGAATCCAAGCTGACCCTCCTGCTCCACATTTGGGAGCTTCTCCAGGAGCCAGGGTGGGGAAGATCTGCCTGTTCCAGAGGACAGGGAGGATAAATCCCACCTTCCACTGGGAAGAGGAGAGGCAAGGCAGTCCAAGGAGGGGGTTTAAGGGGCCTTTCTGCATCCTCTGAGTTCCAGACCAGTGTTCCCAAGGTGTCCTGCCAGGAGCTCTGCCCCAGAGAAAAGCCTGAACCCCCCTGGGCCAGAGCAGGGCTGGGACCCCTCAGTGGGGCTGGGGAGGTGGCACAGGCAGGGAACAGCTTCCAGTACCCCAAATTCATCTCTCCCCACTTCCTCCTGCATCCTGGTGAGCAGAGGGGACACTGACTCCCAGGAAACTCCGGTGTCCCTTTTTCAGGCTGTTCTCCCAACCACGTCCCCACCAAGATCCAGCTCTCCCTGTGCTCAGCCAGGAGAATCCCACCCTGGAGCTTCCCAGCACCCCCCAGTCTCTGACAGGACCCTCCCACCGTGTTCAGGAGGCTCTGGGCCCCCCCAGCCCCGAGGGGGCCCCTGCACTCAGGCACGGAGCCATCAGCCCGTGTAATTACAGATGCGTAATTAGTGACAGCAGGGCACTCTCTTAACAAAGCAAATTAATTACAGGCGCTGGTGCATTGAGATCCGGAGGGACTAATGAAGGCTGGGACCACCTGGGCTGGGAACATCCCCCTGTCCCCACCCACAGGGACACAGCACAGCCTGTGCCACCTGCTCCTCGTGGCTTGGCAGGGGCGCAGTGCCCGTTTGGGACTGGGATGTCACTGGGGTTGGGTGACAGGGTCGTGACAGCCCTGCCTTGGGGTGGCTCAAAGGGGGGAAACCACCCCAAAACGATGGGAATCACGGAGCAGCCCTCCAGGCTCTTCGGGACGAAGGGATGCAGAGCTCACGGCCTCTCCTGCTCCGCGCTGTAGAACTCTGCGGGGAAAAGAGGGGCTGGGGGATGTGCCAGGGACTCCCCCCGGGATCGGGTGGAGAGAGGGAGCAGACGGGCCCAGCCTCGGATGCTGGAAGCCGGAGGGAATGGTGTTCCTCGCCGGGGAGGAAGGGATCCTCACCCGCTGCTGGGGGCACCTCGGGTCCCACGGTCCCGCTGGCACTGGGGGGCGGCGGGGGGGGCACAGCTCTGCTGCAGAGGGGCAAGGACAGGTAAACGCCGGGCCGATGCTGCCCCTCGTGTCCCCGCTGGGGCTGGGAGTGCGGTGACAGCGGGGACCACGTGTGGCAGGTGGCACCGAACCCCAGCCCCGCTCCTCACCCCTCGTCCCCCGGCACCGAGCCCAGGAACCGCACGGCCGGGCCCGGGATGGGGGCGGGCGCGGGACAGGGGATGTAGTGGTGGTGGAAAACCACAGCCTCCTCTTCCTCTTCGGCCTGCGAAGGCTCCGCCAGCGCCTGTGGGGAGGGACAAAGGCAGGGCTGGGCCAGGCTCCGGGGCTCCCGAAGCGCCGCTTCCCAGGCAGCCGCACTCAGCTGCTCCCGCCTGGGTGGGCTCGGCCCCACACAAAGCCCCGGGGGCGGCCAGCGTGGGAACCCGGCCGCTGGGGACAGGGGGGTGGCAGCCCCACAGACGGCACCAGAACGCTGTGGGAAGAGCCCGTCTGATGCGGCCGCGGGGTCCCGTCCCGGCCAGCCCGGCACTGGTGGCACTGGGAGGGCAGGGGGTGAATGGCAGGAGGTGCCAGCTCAGCAGCTGCCACCGCCCAGCCCTGCCCCTGCCCACAAAGCAGCATTGTTTCCCCCCAAGGAGGTGAAATGTTTAATGTGATTTGGGTTCGAGATGGATTTTTAAATGCCAGCCCTTGCAGAGCCTTCCTGCCCGATGGGCTGTGCTTCCAGAGGGTCCTGGCTCTTCCCAGTTTCTAAACCTCCTCTCAAGAGCCTGGATGGGATCTGTGCTGGCAGACCTGGGGCTCCAATCAGCACAAAGAGCCCCAAAACCCCACGGGGCTGCAGAGTCTGCACCGAGCTGGGTGCTGCACCCAGAGGGGTCCCAAAGGGGGACGTGGTGTCCTGAACAGCTCTGGGAAGGTCCCTGTGCCCTCCTCTGCCGTCCCTTTGCCCACCCAGCGCCCCGAGCCTCACCTGGGCAGGGCCTGGGGGCGGCCCCAAGCCAAGGGATGTCAGAGCTGCCACAGCCAGGCCGTGCATCACCACCTGGTGCATCTGGGAGTTTTGAATCATCATCAACTCCATCAAATCTGCCAGAGAGCGAGAGGCTCTGCGTCAGAGAGGGAGCAGATGGAGGGCAGCAGAAGCACAGCCACGGGATGGGTGCCTGGGATGGGGCGGCACCGAAGCTCCTCCCTGTTCCCAAGCAGTGGGAGCAAAGCCAGACTTCTCCACCCCAATTTGGAAGGCCCATGTAGCATTTAAAAATTATTTTGCTTGGATAAAGCTTGTAAATAGCCATATTTGAGCCTTTTCTTCTTTGCAAATGTGACTGAACATCTGGGCTGGCTTGCTGAGGCTGCTCACAAGAGGTGATCAGTCGTGCTGCAGGCACCAGACTTTCCATCCATTCAGAGGAGAATTTTTCCAACCCTGGAAGTGCTCAGGGGCTTGGCAAGTCCCTGCCTTGGCATCAGCTGGCAGAGCCAGTGTCCTTGAGGCGGCACAGAGCACATCAGGGTCAGCTGTGCTCAGAGCTCAGAACCCCCTGAAGGGGCAGGAGCTGGGGCTGGAGTGTGGGGGTGATCCCAGGATCCCCATCCGTGCTCCTAGGAGCTGGGTCCGGGCAAAGAGCAGGGTGGGGATGCTCGGTGCCTCCTCAGCCCCTGCGTGGCACCACAGGAGGAGCTGGGACCCAGGGCAGTGTCCCTGCCCCCTTGGCTGCATGCCCAAGCCAGGGGGTGACTGCTGAGGCCAATCCGACTGCAGAGGGAGCACCAAATCTGAATTTGCATCCCCAAAAAACATCCCGCCTTCCTGCAGGTGTGAAATCCCTCTGGAAAACTCCTGTGAACCCGCCAGAGGGGCTCTCCCTGAGATCCCTGAGATCCTGCTGGCTTCATGCACAACACCCACCCAGAGGAACTGGAGCTGCCCCATCCCTGGCAGTGTCCAAGGCCAGTTTGGATGGGGCTGGGAGCAGCCTGGGACAGTGGAAGGTGTCCCTGCCCATGGCAGGATGTGGGACTGGATGGCTTTAAGGTTCCTTCCAATCCAAACCCTTCTGGGATTCCCTGGTTCCATGATCTAGAGCCTGGGTAAAAAAGGGTTTGGACATACCTGTGCCCCAAGCTTTGTCAGATCCCCAAATGCTTCAGAGCTTCAGGGATGGGCTCCCAGGACACCCAGGAGGTGGCTGTCCCTCCAGCAAAGAGCATCCCAGCACATCCTGGGAGTCTGCTGGAGCTGGAGCCGGGTGCAGGGAGCATCCCAGCAGCCAGGAATTGATCCAGGGAGAAGGACATGGAGTGCTGGCAGCTCTGAGTGGATCCCACCCACCCCACAGGGGCCAGACTGGGTCTCTCTTTTCTTTCCACACCAATCTTCAGCATCCCCTTTCCTCCCTGGATTTGTAAAGAGAGCTCCACCTTCCCCCTCCCACAACACAACGTGACTGCCCAGTGACCACAAACCCCCTGTCCCTGCTGCCAGCCCCCCAGCCCACATTGCTGCATCCTGGGAGCCACAAGGTTGGGCGAAGCCCCTCGAGACAGTGGCACATCCCTCCTGCACATCCCAGGGTTCCATGTGGCCCACTCAATCCCACCTCACCTGTCCAAGGAGCCCTGGTTTTCCCTGGTTATGCTCCCTTTGCCCACGGGAAATGGGGTTTTGGAGAACAAAAGATGAATTTCAAAAAAACCCCAGCCCAAAACTCTTCCCCAGGAGCACAGTGGAGCCCAGAGAGAAACAACCCCTCCCAAAACTGCATCCCGTGGGATCAAGCATCCATCCAAGGATGGCGTGGGCATTCCCGAGCGTGGCTCAGCCGCCCTGCCTGCCCCTCACCCGGAAAAGCTGGGAAAAAAAGAAGAAGCTGAAGTTAAGCCGGGTTTAGCGCTGCCCTCTCTGATCTCTGCCCTCACGCACCTCCCCGGACGTGCGGGGGTCCGGCGGGGGGGACCGCGGTGCCGGTGCCGGGGAGCTGCTGGAGGATCATCACCGGCGGCTGGGACACCGCAGCGGCTCCGCGGAGCTGGAAGGCAGGAGGGGAAGGAAAAGCCCGGGATTGCCCATTCCTGGTTTAATTCAGCGGCCTGGCAGTGGGGCAGGCGGGGAGGAGAGGGACGGGGTGGTGGCAGGAGGAGAGGGACAGGGGTGGTGGCAGGAGGAGAGGGACAGGGGTGGTGGCAGGAGGAGAGGGACAGGGGTGGTGGCAGG
>VZRZ01004597.1:4714-78879 GCA_013398175.1 Climacteris rufus | reverse complement strand
AAGGGAAGGGAAGGGAAGGGAAGGGAAGGGAAGGGAAGGGAAGGGAAAGTTGGGCTGGGGGAGCTCTGGAGGGTTTGAGGTTTTTATGGGAGACCAATGGCATTAGGGGGAAACTGAGGCACAGCTGGAATTGCCTGCCCTGCAGGGAGCTCTGGAGGGAGCCCTGCACATTCTCTGCTCCTGCTCCAGCATCAAGGCTCTGCTGCCATAAATAACAAATCAAACCCAGCAGCTCCGCAGCTAAAAGGGGCTGAGACCCCTCTGCCCCATCCAGGTCCTCCATCACTGCAAGGAATTCCTGTGCCTTACCTGTGCCATGCCCGGAGCCAACACCAAAGGCTGGAATTTTCCTTGAAGTCTTGTGTTCAGCTGGAAAGAGAAACAAAATCTCCTGGGGGAGGTGAAGGGAGCCAGGGCAGGGCAGGACTCAGCCAAGGGATGCTCCAATGTCCCACAGTTTCCTCCAGTCCTTGGATCCACCCTCATTCCCCTGCTTCTCCAGCTTTTACATCTCTGGCCCCACACTTAAAACCATCAGCAACCCAATCCCAATCCCAGCAACCCAAACCCAAAATCCATGGACCAGACAGTCTTGGATCCTAAATCCGGATCCTGCAGCCCCCACCACATCCCCCTCGGGCAGGGATGCTTGGGAATGGACATGCAAAATTCCCAGCCTGGCTGTCCGGCTGGAAGCCAAAAAGGCAAATCCCAAGGCAGGGATTCCCAGACAATCCAACCCCTGGACACTGAGCCACCACATCCTCTGCATTTTTGGGGATGGGGACACTCTCCTTGGTGTTCCATCACCTCTGCTGGCAAACCCCAGAGCTGGAAATGTTTGCTGGGTTTGCTGTGCCCAGCATCCCCCTGGAACAGTGGAAGGGGGTGGAACTGGATGGGCTTTAAGGTCCCTTCCAACCCAACCCATTCCATGGTTCCATGATCCTTCTGCCTGTCCCTTCCCCCTCTCCCAAGGTCCAAGGGACACATCCCGACTGCTCCGTCATCCTGCACTTCCAAAAGCAAGAAGCAGAATGCCTGGAGAGGATCAGGAGTGAAAGTGAAACCCCAGCATTCCCTGGAGCCACCAGGCAGGAGGGTGAGTGTGAGCAGGGATCCGCTCCCCCTGGAGCAAGGGGAGGAATTCCCGAGGGGTCCCTGGGGGATGATCCGTGGTAGGGGTTGCAGAGCGCGCACAGATGGGGAAAAGCAGGGATTTTCAGGAAAAGGGAGAGCAAAGCAAAGGCAAAGGAGAATCCCTGGAGAGCCCAAAAAACGCTGCTGGAAAGGGAAAGAGGGGGGTGAGGGACACAAACAACTGCAGGGACTCAGTCCTGGTGGATTTGGAGAATCATGGAATGGTTTGGTTGGAAGGAGCCTTAAAGCCCATCCAGTGCCACCCCTGCCATGGGCAGGGACACCTCCCACTGCCCCAGGTGCTCCCAGCCCCATCCAGCCTGGCCTTGGGCACTGCCAGGGCTGGGGCAGCCACAGCTTCTCTGGGCACCCTGTGCCAGGGCCTCCCCACCCTCCCAGTATCCTATCTGACCCTGCCCTCTGGCAGTGGGAAGCCATTCCCTGTGTCCTGTCCCTCCAGCCCTTGTCCCAAGTCCCTCTCCAGCTCTCCTGGACCCTTTAGGCCCTGGAAGGAACTCTGAGGTCTCCCTGGAGCCTTCACACCCTCACAGGGAAGAATTTATGGAATATGGCAGTGTTGGTGTGATCCATCCTAATTCTGTTCATTTTACTGACAAATACATTTTGAGCAACTTAATTTTTGCATATCTGGGATTTTAAGTCAATTCACTGGTTGAAAAATCAGTTTTAAAGTGCTGCTTTTGGACATCCTTTCTTAAATTGCATTTCAGTTTCCATCCAAAAGTGGAATGGCCCAAATTCTGGGCAAAAATTGTCACCTGGAGAATAAGGAATGCGTCATTCAAGGGGTTTGATCTCATACCAGGGGAAAAATTAAGTAATAAATGCATATTAAGATGCATAATTGCTTAAGTGACTGTGCAGAGATGTCACACATCCCCCAGCTTAGCAGGAAAAAGCCAAATTGATTGGAAAAGGTCCATATTGCAGCCCAGACTGCCAGCCAAGGGGAAGGAATTTCACTGCAGGAAAATAACCAAGAAGCAGGAATGCATAATTAAATTCAGGATTTAATCCTGGGGTTTCTGCCCCTCTCCCCGCCCCCCAGCCCATGAGCTGGATTTATCCCTTTTTTTATCCTTGTGCCAGCCTGGGGAGGGTCCTGTGGAGAGCCTGACATGATGCTGGGGAAAGGCTCAGATTCCATGGATATTGTGGGAGGGCTCTAAGATCTCCTTATTCCTTCCCAATATCCCATCTGACTCTGCCCTCTGGCAGTGAGAAGCCATTCCCTGTGTCCTGTCCCTCCATCCCTTGTCCCAAGTCCCTCTCCAGCTCTCCTGGAGCCCCTTTAGGCCCTGGAAGGGGCTCTGAGCTCTCCCTGGAGCTTCTCCTGTCCAGGTGAGCCCCCCCCAGGTCTCCCAGCCTCTCCTCATGACAAAGCTTTTCCATTCCTTGGAGGATTTTTGTGGCCTCCTCTGGACTACAGGGGCTACAAATTCCAGAGGAGGCCATGCAGATGCTCCAAAGACTCCTCTGGAGCCAGGCTGGGAGAGCTGGGAATGTCCCTCTGGAGCAGGGAAGGCTCCAGGGAGAGCTCAGAGTCCCTTCCAGGGCCTAAAGGGGTCCAGGAGAGCTGGAGAGGGACTGGGGACAAGGGATGGAGGGACAGGACACAGGGAATGGCTTCCCACTGCCACAGGGCAGGGTCAGATGGGATATTGGGAAGGAATGCCTGGCTGTGAGAGTGAGGAGGCCCTGGAATGGAATTCGCAGACAAACTGTGGCTGCCCCATCCCTGGAAGTGCCCAAGGCCAGGTTGGATGGGGTTTGGAACAACCTGGGATAATGGAAGGTGTCCCTGCCCATGGCAGGGATGGCACTGGATGGGATTTAATGTTCCTTCCAACCATTCCATGATCCCAAAAAATGAAGTGACCCCTCTCAGTGATTATCCCAATCCTGTGCTCACTTCCCTCATCCTCCAGGACAAAAATTAAGCCCCACCCTGGCACTGTGGGTGCAAATCCTTCCCAGGCTGGACAGATACCCCCAGGATGGAATCAGAGGAAACTCATCAGACTTGTCCAATTCCACTTTCCCTGTCTGGGAATGGATGTGGCTCTGGGTGAATAACGTGGATCTGCAAGGTTAATGATGGAGCTGTGCAGGGAGAGGAGCTGTTCTGGAATGTGATTTCCATGTCTCATCCTGGGCTGCTGCAACATTAATTCCTCAAGGCGCCGAGTCTGCCTGGCCGTGCTCATTCCCAAGAAAATGGCAGAGTCATTTAAAGGGGAATTTAGTGCTGGAGAGGGAAGCACAAAGTGTTTAAGCCGATCTCTCTCCAGTGAGCTGTGCATGACTTTCTCCCGTCCTTGGAGACACATCCCGGGCTGAGCCAGGTGCAAAAATCCAGCATAAATCTGCATTATTTTAGGAGCCGCAGGCAAATCCCAGCCCATCCCACACCCAGGGGTATTCCCACAGGAGCTCGGTCTGACGCAGCCCCAGGAAATGCCAGGTCCCGTCTCAGGCGGGGCTGAGAGGAGATCCCAGCGCTTGGGAGGCTGTTCCGGAGCGGAGCCGGGATGCTCCTGATCCCTGCGGGCCCTGCCCGACCCCGGCTCGGGGGACAGCGGCGGCTCTCCCGTCACAGCCGCGCGGGGCCGGGGCTGCGCTGTCCCCGCCGGTGCCACCACCCTGCCCTCCTCCCCAGGCTGCCCGACGGAGTGGGATGGGGTGAGCTGCTGGCCGGCCCTGCCCCTCGGCCAGGCCCGAGCCGTCTCCTGCCCCGACATCCTGAACGTCTTCAAGAAGTCCAAAGGTCTGAATCCAGCCGGGATTGCTCATCCCATGGGACCCATCCACCCTGCCTGGCACCCCTGTGCCACCCCAGCCCTTCCCTCTGACCCCACAGCTCCTTGGTGTAAATTGCAGTCCAGGCAGGGAATGGGAAAAGCAGAGATCCAGGGAGCACCTGGAGACCTCATCCCCCGTCTGAGCGACACCAGGACAGTCCCCTTGCTGCTCAGTGCCCTCCTTTCCCACACACCACCCCAATGCTCCTGAGCTGCTGCAATCACTCCAAAGCACATGGATCAAAAATTGGATAAAATCAAGAGGATTCTAAGGTGCTCTCCTGGGATGGGCACTGCCAGGAAGCTGCTGCCTCCATCCCTCTTAGAGGGCTGTGAAGGAGAGCTCCCACCTGGAGCATCCGAGCGCTTCTGCAGCCTCCCAGCGCTTCCTCGGCCCGGCTTAATTTGGAAAATGTGGAAAAATGTTTGCTTTGGGGCAGGAACAGCTCAGGAGAGGCTCAATGGAGCCCTCACAGGATGAATAATCCCTTTTTTAGTCTTATTTCCCTCCCACTGGGGGGGATCCGTGCTTGTTTTCACACCCTGCCCAAAGTTTCCCTGGCACCTCCAGATGAGGGACCAGAGGGAGAGATGGGATCCAGGGGCAGTGATGGGATCCGGGAGGGATGAGGCAGTGATGGGATTCAGGGGGGATGGGGCAGTGATGGGATTCAGGAGGGATGGGGCAGTGATGGGATTCAGTAGGGATGGCGCAGTGATGGGATTCAGGAGGGATGGGGCAGTGATGGGATTCAGTAGGGATGGCGCAGTGATGGGATTCAGGAGGGATGGGGCAGTGATGGGATTCAGTAGGGATGGCGCAGTGATGGGATTCAGGAGGGATGGGGCAGTGATGGGATTCAGTAGGGATGGCGCAGTGATGGGATTCAGGAGGGATGGGGCAGTGATGGGATTCAGTAGGGATGGCGCAGTGATGGGATTCAGGAGGGATGGGGCAGTGATGGGATTCAGTAGGGATGGCGCAGTGATGGGATTCAGGAGGGATGGGGCAGTGATGGGATTCAGGAGGGATGGGGCAGTGATGGGATCCGGGAGGGATGGAGCAGCCAGGCCACCCAGGTACCACTCTGCTGTCCCGTCTGGGATGCTGCTGCTGGCCCAGACTGGGCATTTTGGGGGGTGCTGACACAGAGGTGACACCCATGGCTCCCCTGAGGTCCCTCCTTGTGGCTGCAGGGCTGATCCAGAGGAACTGCACCGAGTGGGGATGGAGCCTCCCCAGCCCCCCCTACCACAGCGCCTGCCAGCTGGAGACCCTTGGCAGCAACAATGACACCGAGGCCAAGGCAAGGGGGACCCCAGGGCCGCGGGGAACTGTTCCCATGTCACCCTTCCCCACACTGCCCCACTGGGTAAAGAACCATGGAGATGTTCCCAGGGTTATCCCATTTGGCCTCATCCTTGGAGGGAGCCCTGTCACCTCCCTGCTTGTCACACAGCAGCACTTCCCAGTCCCTGTCACTTCACTCTGCTGCTGCTTTCCCTTCCAGAGAGGACATTTTGTCACCATGAAGGTGCTCTACACCTGTGGCTACTCCACATCCCTGGCAGCGCTATTCCTGGCCATTGGCATCTTCTCCTGCTTCAGGTATGGCTGGGAGCTGCTCCAGCTCCAGGGCCTGGAGGAACACGGGATAAATCCCAGCAGGGATGGCTGCCCTCAGCCTCTCCCTCCTGGAGCAGCCAGGATCCATCCCTGCCAACAGGACACCCAGGGAAGCAGGAGAGGAACAGCAGCATTGTCCTTCCCTGCCAGCACAGACCAAACCCTCATGTTGTTCTCTCGAGGTTTGTTTTTGCAGACCTCACTGTGCTGCAGATTTGGGCTCTCCAGAGGTTGCTGGGGATATTCCCTGAGAGGCACCTTCAAGCACAGCACTTCCCTGTCCTTCCTGATTTTAGAGCAGGAAAACTTCTCCAGGGCTTTGTGACCATCACCAGCAGCAGGCCCTGGGCTGGGCTCCAGCCAGGGAAGGGGGAACCAAAGCTCCTTCTCTGCTCCTCCTTGGGCACAGCCCATCCCTCCCTCCCACAGGAAGCTGCACTGCACCAGGAATTCCATCCACATCCACTTCTTCACCTCCTTCATCCTGCGGGGCACAGCTGTGTTCATCAAGGACAATGTCCTCTTCTCGGACGAGTCCGTGGATCACTGCACGATGTCAACAGTAAATCCCAAACCCCAGCCAGAGAATGGGGCAGGGAGAGCAACATGGGCTCATGGGAGGGGGTGGTGGGATTTGGGGGGGATCTATCCCTGCAAAGAGGAAAGACAGAGGTTTCGAGACTGAGGAGGGAAGTCTGGCTTGGGTGGGCCTGGGGAGGGTCATAACAGCATTTCTGCATTTCCCTGTGTGAAGGGAACATGTTCTGCCTCAAAGCTGTCCCCAGCCTCAGGCTGACTGTCCCCAGTGGTGTCCCCAGAGGGGCTGAAGCTCAGCACAGCCCCAGCAGCATCAGGTATATCAAACACACCCAGCACTGCACACATTTGGTGTTTTCAATAGAAACAGGAACTCCTGAGTGTGGACACAACACTGTGAACACCACGGACACAACTACAGAGTTTTTAAAGGTCCTACCAAACCAGCCCGTGGTCACCTGGCAGGTGATGCACAGGCAGAGCAGAACCTGGCACAGGTGTCATGGAGGACTGGGGCAGAGTCCCTGGGGCTGCACTGAAAGGCCACCAGAGGTGTCCTCGATGGGATGGACAGGGAGGGTGACAACCCCTGTGCCCCCAGGACAGGGTCAGGTGCACTCTGAGCCTTCCCCCTCCTCCTCCTCCTCCTGGCAGGTGACCTGCAAAGCAGCCATCGCCTTCTTCCAGTACTCGGTGCTGGCCAACTTCTACTGGCTGCTGGTGGAGGGGCTGTACCTGCAGACGCTGCTGCTGCTCACCTTCACCTGCGACAGGAGCTACACCTGGGGCTACATCCTCATGGGCTGGGGTGAGTGTGGGGTCAGCTCGGGCACCTCAGGCACACCCATGGAGAGAGCACAGGCAGGAGCCACCTCAGGGATTGCCTGCTCTGAGACCCCTCTGGCCAGAGGTCCCCAGGGATGATCCCAGCGTGTCCCCCCACCCAGCATCTCCCTGCATGGCCCTGGTGGGCAACCTCCTGCTCCTGCCACCCTCTGGAGCTGCTGGGGAAGCATGGCCTGACCCAGAACAGGTCCTCCCTTCTTCCCACATCTGCCTGGGGCTGGGAACAGCCATCCCAGGTGCCTGGGTTGGATGTGAGAGCACATGGGGGCAGGAGAATGACCAGGAGGTGACACACACACATCACCATCCGTGGGCACCGTCTCCTTTAGAATCTGGAGAGGGAGGAAGGATTGCCACCTTCCTGCCACATCCAGGGGCCCAGGACTGACCTAAACAAGCATTTTTGGGGACAAGGGATGGAGGAGTGGTACAGGGGCTCCTCAGAGCACTGGGAGGACCATCCCTGCCCGTGTGCTGTCCTTGCAGGTGTCCCCATGGTCACGGTCGGGGTGTGGGTGCTCACCAGGCTGCACTACGACAACCACGGGTAAGAGCAGCTGCCCCTCGGCCTCCTCCAGGTCAGCTCAGCCACGTGTCCCAGTCTAAGTCCTGGGGGATGAACCTTTGGCATGGGAGGCTCAGGACGGGAGGACTGGGCCAGCACTTTATTTAAATGCTGTTTCTGTTTTCTGGTGGCGAGAGGGGTGCAAAGGGGGCAGGGGGCTGGCCAAAGGGGTGGCAGGGGTACACCTAGGCCACACGGGTCCCAGTGGGTGCCACAGCCATTGCTCCTGTCCCGTAGGTGCTGGGATGACTACTCCAGCCTGTACTGGTGGGTGATCAAGGCTCCCATCCTCCTGGCCATATTTGTGAGTGTGTCCCCTGAGAGTCCCAGCCCCGGAGCCAGGGGTCCCCCATAGCCAGGGGAACCCAAGCAGGGGCCTGTGCAGAGTCTGACGTGGCTTCCCGGGCAGGTGAACTTCCTCATCTTCCTCAACGTCACCAGGATGTTGGCACAGAAGATCCGGTCCCCAGACATCAGCAAAACCCACAAGCAGCAGTACATGTAAGGGACGGAGTGGGGCTGTCCCCACCCCGGGGCCTGGGGGTCCCAGGGCAGAGGGACCCCTCCCTGGAGGAGCACTGGTGCTTCCAAGCTCTGCTGCTCATGGAATACCTACTTTGGGTTAAAACCAACTTTTTGGGGAGGTCTCGTGGGGCAGCAGGACCAGCCAGGCCCGCACTGACCCCACCACTCTCCCCAGGAGGCTGACCAAGTCCACGCTGCTGCTCATCCCCCTCTTCGGGGTGCACTACGTGGTGTTCGCGCTCTTCCCCGAGCATGTGGGCGTGGACGCCCGGCTCTACTTCGAGCTGGTCCTGGGCTCCTACCAGGTGAGATGGGCAGGGAAAGTCCCCATCCCACCCCAAATCACACCAGCAGCCCCTGGGATTTGGGACAGGGCTGTGTCCCCGGCCCCCCAAACCCCAGGGGCAGAGCACAAGGGTGGGCCTGGGGAACCTTGCACTGATTTCCTGCTGCCCTGGGGTGGGTGAGAGGTTGGGAGGTGCAGCAGAGCTGCAGAGGGCTCCAGCCCCTTCCTCTGGGTGCAAAGTGCTCTTCCTGTCCTCTCCAGGGCTTCCTGGTGGCTCTGCTGTACTGTTTCCTCAACGGGGAGGTGAGTGTGTGTCCCCAACACCAACCCCGGGCACCACAGCGGGCACAGGGACACCCTGAGGGTGCCCCAAAGCCACGTGGGGACAGGTCCCCCCCTCCTGCCCCCAAGTCGGGTGCTGCCCGGTGTCCCTGGGTGCCAGCACCGCCCGTGGCATTGGTGCAGGTCCAGGCTGAGATCAGGAGGAACTGGGGCAAGTGGCAAAGATCCATGGAGAGCAACGTCTTCAACTTGGCCACCCAGGACTTCACAGCATGACAAGGACAGCATTCCAGGGGAATGGTGATGAGGGGGTGCAGCTCCACAGCTACAGCCCCAAAAAGACCAAAAATCCCTGATTTTGGAGGTTCTGGTGGGGAGAACAGCCATGGGAAAGGCTCAGCCTGCTCTGTGCTGGTGGATCTCATACCCTGTGACAGGGCCTCACCCACCCTGCTCTCGGGGCAGAGTTTCAGGCAAAGGGAAGGGAAGTTCCCCATTTTTCTGCCTGAAACTGGGCAGGAAACACAAATATCCTTTACCAAAACACAGCTGGTGGTTTTTGTTTGCACTGGAAGGAAAAGGAGCAGCCCCGATGCTGAAGGGATTTACTGATAGATGTTTTCCCCCCTCCTTGGTTTACAAAATCATTTCCCTTCTGGGAAGATGCCTAAACACAGGCAGGAGCCATCCTGGGGATGGGGGAAGGATACAGAGAGAGACAAAACCCCACAGCTCTCTACAGGAGACCCCCAGTGGCCTCAGGACTCAGTTCCTTCCCAGTTCCCAAAATGTTTCCCTTTCTCCCGTGTCAGTCCATTGAACTGGAGATGTTCCCTTGCCATGCCAGCTCTCCCAGTCCTTGCACTGAGGAATGGGACTCATTTGGCTTCACTGGGGGTCCATTTTCCAGGGGTAGAAAGGGTTTTGCCAATAAAATCTCATTCTCAAGTCCAGCATTGCTTTTCGGTGGGTTGGTTTGCTCCCCAAACCCACAGAATTTGGGACTGGAGGGACTGGAGGAGGGAAACCCCACCCATAATGGAATGCCTGGAAGTACCTTCCAGGGAATCTCTGCTTTTCCCTGCCTGGTGGAAAGGAGATGGAGGAAGAAGGTGAGGCAGATAACAAGGTGGGAGCACCACGAGCTGTCCCAGATGTTCTGGGGTGCCCTGTCCCCTCTGGGCCAGAGCTGCCGCCACCATCCCACAGCCTGGCCCTGTTCCCCCACCATGAGCATCCTTCATCCTCCCAGACTGAGCTCCTGCCCTGGCAAATGGTGCCCCCAGGAGTGAGAGAGGCCTCAAATGCCCTTTTTCCAAACTTCCTGGCCTCTCCCAGCCTCACCACACTACCAATACTGGAGCCACCCGATCCCAGCATCACTTCTCACTCTGTCTGGGTTGTCATTTCTCCCTGGTGCCACATGTCCTTCCCTAAATAAACCCCACTTGCTGGCCCCTTTCCAGACTGCAGGATCTCCCAGGATCCCATCTGGGAGGGCATTGAGAGGGAAACAGAGCCCCCGAGCCGATCTGAGGTGAGACAGGAGATGTTCCATGAAACAATTCTCCCGAGCCAGCACATCCTGGATCACCAGGACACCTCCAGAGGAGCTCGGGAGCTGTGAAACAAATCCCTGTCTGCAGCCAAGAAGGGACCACAGGTGAACAGAATCCCTCTCCACCATGAGAGGAGGACAGTGTTTAGGCAGGGACAAGGCAGCAGCGGATTGAGCCAGGACTGGGATGTTCAGAGGGAAAGTCCATATCCATAAAGCTCTGGAAAACCCTGGATTTGCACCTATTTCCAGCTGCAAATGGGTTTTCTGGGTGATGAACATGCACCCCGAATGGCCCTCTGGGGTTTGCTGGGCTCCATGGTGCAGGACAGGAGCCCACTGTGAGTCCTGCAGGGACGTGCACCACCCTCACTCTGCAGGAAAGGTTTTCCAAAGGGTCTCCAGCATGGACCGTGCCCTGCAGCTGTAGAGGATCATCAGATCATGGAATGGTTTGGGTTGGCAAGGACCTTTAAGCTCATGGGCAGGGACACCTTCCACTATCCCAGGTTGCTCCAAGCCCTATCCAATCTGGCCTTGGAAACTTCCAGGGATGGAACAGCCACAGCTTCTCTGGGCACCCTGTGCCAGGGCCTCCCCACCTCACAGGGAACCATCTCCTCATGATTTTAGAGGTCTTTTCCAACCTAAACGATCCTGACTCTGTATCTGGGAAGGCTGAGCCCAGACAGAGCAGGATGAGGTTTTCCCCATCCCTTCTCCAGAATGGCCGGGATTGCCACAGTCTGGCGTCACCCACCCTGTCCCGGAGGTCCCTCGCGTCCCCCCCAGGCCCAGAGGGGTGTCCGGGGACGGGGGTGTTTTGCCTGGAGCCGGAGGGTGGCACTGCGACCCCTCCAGAGGCAGCGGCACCGGCCCGGGTGGCAGCGCTGGTGTCCCCGCCGGGCACAGGCACAGGGGGACCCGGCCACCCGCGCTGACACCGCCCGCTGCTCCCGAGGGTCCGCAGGGAGGGAGGGAAGAGACCGCTCCGCTCTGGCCGCTCGGGGAGAGCTGGGACAGCCCGGCAGCCCCGGCCGGGGTGGGGTAAATCCGCGATGGGAGTGGGAATGGGGCTGAGGGCTGGGAGCGCTGTCCCTGTGCCCGATGCTTCCTTCCCTGCCTGCCCCCCTGCTCCTCTGGGGCTGCCAGAACACCCGGCCTGGGTGCAGCCGGTGCCCTGTGCTCGATCTGCTCCTTCATCCCTGCTCCGGGATGGTCGCGGCTCTGCAGAGCGGGGAGTTCACCCTCCCCACGTCCCGGATCGCAGGGAGTGCCCACCCTGCCCTGTGCAGGGAGCTCCGACCCTGCCCAGCCCCTGCCTGCACAGGACCAGCAGAGCCCCAGGGACGCTGCCAGTCCCGCAGGAAGGACAGGGCTGGCAGCACAGGAGAGGGACCTTGGATAAGGGATGGAGAAACAGGACAAGTGGGATGGATCCCACTGCCACAGGGCAGGGTCAGATGGGATGTTGGGAAGAAATTCCTCTCTGTGAGGGTGGTGAGGTCCTGGCACAGGGTGCCCAGAGAAGCTGTGGCTGCTCCATCCCTGGAAGTGCCCAAGGCCAGGTTGGACGGGGCTTGGAGCAGCCTGGGAAAGTTGAAGGTGTCTCTGCCCATGGCAGGGAGTGGGACTGGATGGGCTTTAAGGCTCCTTCCAACCAAAACCATTCCATGATTCTGTGATCCTATGATGGATCCAGCCCCACAAGCCAGGGCACCTGAAACACCACAGGGTCCCATGGGCCGGACCGAGTACTGCACTCAACCCACCCTGCAGACCCAAGGACACGTTTTACCCACCCTAATCAGCACTCTCAGTACCTCTGGCTTTCCAGGCTCCCATTCCTGGTGGGATTGAGTTGGTTTTGCAGACAGAACTGTGCTCTTGTGCCACCCCAGTGCTGGGCTGGGGACTCTGGGGTGTCCCCACATCCCACAGGGCAGGAGCCACATCCCAGGGTTTCCACCCTCACTCCACGCTTGCTCTTGGCTCTGGGCAAAGCAAAAACAGACCCTGGCTTGGAGAGGCTTCGCAGGGTGACAAGGCTGGGCTTGGGGCAGCTGCTGGGAGCCACCAAACTTCCCCTGAATTCCCTGCTGTGACCAACAGAGCAAGAGGAAAGTCCCCGCAGTGACCAAAGGAGCAAGTGGAAAGTCCCCGCAGTCACAGCAGGAGGATGTGCCTGTCCCTGCTGCCCTCACCAGCCAAACCCACTGACCACAGGATGCACAGGGAATGCTCTTTGTCCTTGGATCATGGCTGTTGTTCTGCTGCTGAGCTCCCAGTGGGCTCCCAGAGCCATCCTTCCCTGCAGCAATCCCTGGGAGCTGATGTGGGGCTGTTCACCCCCTCCTTCCCTTGGTTTTATCCACTCTGAACCTGGTCAGGGCTCCAAGTCAGCCAGAAGAGCCCTGATTTTTAATTGAAGAAATCCAATTTATGCCAGCCAGAGCACACCTTTGGCACCCCCTGCGTGAAGCTAATCCTGCCCCACCTGGAGAGCTGAAACAGCTCCTGCTCTGCCTTATTCACACAGTCCCACACAGGAAAGGAAAATTGTGGAGTGAGAAGCAGAATCAAGCCAAGGAACTTCACTTCCCAGCTCCCTGGGTGTCAGGGCTGCAGTCCTGGCCTTGGTTTCATTGATTGTGGAGGATGCTGGGGAGAACAGGGGTGAGGGGCTGAGCAGGGAAGGGGATTCCCATGGGAAGGCAGCAATGAGGGATTCCAGGTGGGGAAAGGCAGGGGCTGCAGCTATACTGAAGCCCACCCCAACACTGGGGCGTTGTTTTGGGGTGTTTTGGGACTGGAAAAGCAACAGAAGAGCTGCACAGTCAGTGGTGTTGGAGAGGTGACAAACCCCCTCTGACCAGGCCGAGTGCTGGGGTGGCTGGGCCACCCCCAGCTCAGCCCAAAGCACCCCAAAAGGGCTGAGCCCTGCAAGCTGGGCAGCCCTCCCTGCTCTCCTCCCACCCCTGGGTGCCCACCAAGCACCCCGCAGGCCCCAGAACTGCTTGGGCACGTCAGGAGCACCCGAAGGCCCCATCAGGAAGGCCTATGGGAGACGACTCCATGGCAAACCCCTCTTCCTGTGTCACCCCGGTTCTGGCTCAGGGGGGACCCCACAAGCAGGACAGTGAGGGACAGGGCCACTGAATGCTCCTGGTGTGCACAGGGATGTGCTGGTGCGGGAGGGTGAGCCGCGGGGACAAAACAGTGACAGGCACCCCTCGTTTGCCAGCGAGGGAGGAGCGTGGCTGGTCCTGGGTGCTGAACAATGGGAATTGCGTTCCCAAAGAGCCACGGGCACCGACAGCGTTGGCAGCGGGGTTGGCACCGGGTGCTCCCCCCGCCCTCGCAGTTGTCCCGCTGCTCCTTCCAGTCGCCTGTCACTGACGGGGAGGTGCCGGCAGGGTCGCGCCCACCTCCCCTCCGGCTCCCCACGGCCCATCGGGTGCCAGAGCCAGCCCGGAGCCACGGCCACATCTGGCACAGTCGGCTCTGCCCGGTGGCCGCGGGGCAGGGGGTCCCGGCGGGCAGGACCCGGGGCCGGGGCGATGGGGCCGCGGGGGCTCCGGCCCCGCCAGCCCCGTGATTGGCGCGGCGGGGGACGAATGCCACAGCTGAGACGGGCCAGGCTACCTGAAGGACCCCGCATGTCCTCAGGTTTCACTCATGACCATCTGACAGCAGCAGCAGCTGCTCTGCCAACTCGCCGAGCCAAAGCCTCCAGGAGTCGAAGGAGAGGGAAATTCTGGCCCTAAAAGGTCTCTCCTTGGGATTCGCACTCTCCACCCAACAGTAAGTACTGGGGTCAGCCCTGGGCTGCTGCCAGGCCACTGGGCAGGGGCTGCGGGGTCACCGATGTCCCCAGGTTTGTGGTTCTCGCTGTGCCTGGAGCGGCACAGGCAATGTCCCGAGATCTGCGGTCTGAGCGCCGGAGGTGGATGGGAGCAGGACGGCCCCCATGGTCCCCGGGGGTGTTTAGGGCTGAAGGCACCTGCTGGACTTCCCTGCATGGAAAACTGTCCAGGACGGGACACAAAGTCCCCACCAAGGTGCAGGCAGGGCATGGGACGAGGGTGGCAGCAGCCAGCAGCCCCTTTATGGCCAGAGGGCTGTGACAGGATGAGAGGGGACAGTCAGGGTCCTTACGGGCAACTGGTTGCTGAGCCACCTTCCCAGCTGGAGGAAGGGAGCCACAGGCAGGGCTCAAAAGTCTCAAGGCTCCTTTCTGCTGGCTTCTCCTCCTGGAGGTCTAAATATAAACCTGGGCCTGGGCAAGCCAAGGTTGCAGGAAAGGTCTGCGGGTGCTTGCAGTGTCCCCTTTTGGGAAGGCACCTGTCCCTGCAGAGCCCCTGTCCCCCGTGGGGCAGCAAGAGGGACCCCATGGGGACAGGGGAGGAGGTGGGACCCCTGTGCCGAGCAGGGACATCGGGGATGGGGGCAGGGAGGGGGAGGCCGTTCCCAGATGGGGACAGTGGCTGCACACGCACAGCCAAGGGGTGCCAGGGTGAGCCCAGGGTGGGGTTCAGGGCTGGATCCCTCTGTGGGAATCAGGTGGTGCCAGGCTGGGATTCAGGTCAGTTTTTTGGGTGCTGTATCCCCCCGTGCCAGCTCTCGTCACTGCTGCATGGGCAGGGCCCGCTGTGCACCCCCAGGGGTGTTTTGGGGTTTATCCAGAGGCAATCAGCCCCCATTGCCCCCATGCCCTCCATCCCTCCCTCCCAGGGCCGGTGCTGGGTTGCAGAGAGAAGTTTTCCAAGGAGCATAAGCATTTTCTCCCCTGCCCACATGGCTCTGATGGAGCTGTCAGGGATCAGCTCATGGCAGGCGAGGGATGGAAGTGCGAGTACCAGCAAGGGGCAACCACTCCATAAAGCCCTGGAGTCAGCAGGACATCCCAGTCTGTCCCATTATTCCAGGGTGATCCTGGGAGGGTGGATGCAGCTGCCTCCTGTGGTCCTTTCCAGGAAAAAAAAGCCTGATTTATAATGGTTTGGGGGGAAAGAGCATATTTACAGGAATCAGTTAAAGAGCACAAAGTCCTGCCTTGACTCTGCTGTGCTAATATTTAAATAGCATTTTCTATTTTCTGATGTGTGGAAAGGGTCCAGTTCAGGCAAAAGGGCTCTCTGGAGTCCCTTGGGCAGCTCCGGCTCCACTCAGGGAAATTTGCAGGATCTGGGGTAGGAGGGTGAGCGGCAGAGCCATGAGGAGACGCCCAGCACCGTTTCTGTTTCCAGCAGGTTGGACTAACGAGGTTCTGTTCTCAGCAGGTTGGATTAATGAGGTGGTTTCTGTGCAGGGGAGGAAGGGACAGAAGGTGGTGGATGCTTTGGGGAGTGTGAGGGACATGATCCCAGTTCAGCTCCGGAGGCAGCAGAAAGGATGCTCAGCCTCTGTGCCTGTGCCTGTCCCACTGCCTCCCTCCTCAGTGATTCACAAATCCCTTGGAATATCTTGTCTTTGGGTCCTCTTTCTCCATTTCCATGTGGATTTGAGTGAGTTCCCTCGGGAGCTGGAGGGGAAGAGAGGGGATGTGAGGTTCAGCATCTGTGACAGTGGCAAGTGCCCCATGCTGGTCCTGGTTTTTAGGGTGTCTTTTAGGGTCCAGGGTATTGGGGTACAGAGTCTGCAATGGGAAAAGGGGCATCCTCCAGGCATCAGGGTCCCCAGTATTGCAAATCCCACAGAAGCATCAGGTCTGGGACCTGCTCCTAGCGCTGGGCGATCCCTATGGGAGCTGATGTCTCTCCTGGCGTGCCCCGGAGGTGGGGGCACCCCTGCCCCCCCGTTTCCCCTGACCCTCAGGGAGGACAGCAGGTCACTCCAGCCCCACGCCATCCTCCCTTCCCCCACGCTGTCCCCTCGCTGCCTTCCCAGCACGGCTCAGATCTTTTGCAAGCCTGACATGGGAGCCGCCGGCAGGGAGGAGCCGGAGCTTTGGATGACACTCGAGTGCCGGCAGTGGGCAGTGGGCAAGCGCAGGGTCCCCACTTTAACCCTTCCCCGGCTGCTCAAGCCTCCAGCACTGCCAGCCCCCCAAAATAACCCCAAGCCACCACCCGGGTGGTGTCCCCTTTCCAGCAGTCCCCTCGTGGGGGTCAGCAGGCACAGAGGACAGCGGGAGGTGGGGATGGGGTGGCAGCCCCCGCTCCAGGCAGGAGGGGGTCAGTGCGTGGCTGCAGGATGTTGCAACCTCCTATTTCCATCTGTGGCCCGGGAGAGTATCCCAGGATTTCACAGCTCCCGGGCTGTGCCACCCCACCCTGAGCACAGCAGGTACAGGCTGAGGGCCCCGGGGCACCAAGTCCCAGGAGCTCCAGGACAGTGACAATTGGGGAGTTGCAGGGAATCCGTTCCCACGTGGGTTTGATGCTGGTGCAGGAGTGGAAGAGCCTCTGCAGGGCTCGGATTTTTGGGGGGTCAGTGGCTGATGTCCCTGTCGGGGCTGGTGCCCCCTTGGAGGTTCAGCACTGAGGATTTGTCTGTCCAAAGGAAGTCAATGATGGGATGGGATCGGCTGAGTCTTTGCAAGGAGCTGGAGGAGGGAGCAGCACCTTTTTTGGCAGGTGCAGAGCACTCATGGCAGTGGAGAGCCCATGGAAGGTGCTGCTGCAATGGGCTGGGACACACGAGATTGTGCATCCATCCTCTCCACGGAAATCCCCCAGTGCTGGGAAAGCTGCTGGGTGGCCTTGTCCCAAAGAGCAGCACGAGGCTGGGGTGGGTTGGCTGTCACCAGGAAAAGGCTGGAGAGTGCTGGGAAGTCTCCTCTTGCTCTGCTCAAGACAGGGAGCGTCCAGCAGGCAAAAAGCAGTGGAGCAGCATCGTCCCCTCAGCAGGGAATTCATTCTCCCTGTGCTTAAAATCACAGAATCACGGAATGCTTTGGGTTGGAAGGAGCCTTAAAGCTCATCTCATTCCATGGGCAGGGACACCAGCCACTATCCCAGGGTGCTCCAAGCCCCATCCAACCTGGCCTTGGACACTGCCAGGGATGGGGCAGCCACAGCTTCTCTGGGAACCTGTGCCAGGGCCTCCCCACCCTCACAGAGAACAATTCCTTCCCAATAAACCACCTAACCCTGCCCTCTGGCAGTGGGAAGCCATTCCCTGTGTCCTGTCCCTCCATCCCTTGTCCCAAGTCCCTCTGCAGCCCACGCAGCCACTCCAGCACCCCCTGTGCTGCTGCCCTGGGTGACCCGTGGGTGACACGCCGTGAGTGGCCCTGGCTGGGGGACGCTGATGGCACCTGAAGGTGCCTGCAGCATCTCAGTGCCCCTGGCCTGGCTGGGAAAAGGCATCCACGGCTGCTGGGCTGTCTCTGGAATTATTTTCCAAGGGCTTTCAGCAGACCATCCCTTCAGCCAGGTGTCGGGTGCACTCCAGGCAGCCCCGGGGTGACGGATGCGCTTGGAAACATCCCACATTCCTGCTGGCACAGTTGGCTCGGGCCACACTGCAGGCAAAGCAACAAACCCCACCCAGAGCAGGGTAAAGAGCCTCGGTGGTGACAGCAATCAGCACAGGGGACGGGTCGCTGAAAGGAGTCACCGGTGCTCACCGCGCTCGAGGGGTTTGAGCCACACAGCCCCTCTGAATGCTTAAAAACCTCTGGAATTCAAAGGATAATGCTGGAAAATGAAAAATTAGCTTTTTTTCTCACTCTCTAAATCTTCTGAGCCCACCACTATTTTAAAATAGAGTGGGAAAAGGCTTAGGGTGACTTAATTTTCTTACTGGTGTGGTTTTCTTGTGAAAACCAAGGGCCCTGTGCCTTTAAAGCAGCCTAAAAACACAGCAAGTTTCCAGAACCACCGTGGTGCTGGGGATCCAGAGTCCCACAGCAGCCTCCTAAGAGCCATTTGCCTGCAGAGGGAAATTCTGGAGACTTCCTGTATTTTTCCAGATGGTTTTTCTAATGGATTTACAGCAAAGCATTGAGAGACCACAATTTATCCAGGGATGGAAACATCAGAGTCTTAAACGGCACAGAAAGGGTCATTGTTTATAAAATGGTTAATTTTGTCTGGCACAACTGAGGGTGTTTATCCAAGTTACTGAGAGAAACTCAGACAATCCTGAAAATTCCAATGCCCTGCTCAGCCCTCGGGAAATCTGCAGGACCTGAGGTGAACCTCACCCACCTGCAGCATTGAAGTGAATCTTTCCACCCCTTATGCCACTTGTGGACAGAAAAAATCAATTTCACATCAGATTTTTTCAATTTCCCCACCCTTTTCTTCCCAAAATGCATGGGGAAACACAGCAGGAACTAAACAGATAAATACCCTGTAGGACTTTTTCAAGCTGTGGCATCCCTAGGACCACATCAAGAGGGTTTTCTTCAACCATCAGACTTTCCAACACAGCTCCAGGTCATGCTCTATGTGTCTGCTGCCCTGACCACACTAAGTGGCTCAGTTTGGAGAAAATACAGGCCCTGGCAGACTAATCCATGCAATTTAGGGTTTTTAAAGCCTATTTAGTGCATGCAGGGGTGGAGAGGGGACCCACGGAGGGGGAGGTTTTCCTGGACAGGCAACAGGGTTGAGAGAGCAAGACCAGGGGTCTTAGAATACCAGAATGGTTTGGGTTAGAAGGACCTTAAAACCCATTTAATTCCAATCCCCTGCGATGGGCAGGGACACCTTCCACTATCCCAGGCTGCTCCAAGCCCCGTCCAACCTGGCCTTGGAAACTTCCAGGGATGCAGCAGCCACAACTTCTCTGGGCACCCTGTGCCAGGGCCTCCCCACCCTCACAGGGAGAATTTTTTTCCTAATATCCCATCTAAATCTACCCTTCTTCAGCTTAAAGCCATTCCCTCTTGTCCTGGCACTCCAGGCCCTTGTCCCAAGTCCCTCTCCAGCTCTCCTGGAGCCCCTTTAGGCCCTGGAAGGGGCTCTGAGGTCTCCCTGGAGCCTTCTCCTGTCCAGGTGAGCCCCCCCAGCGCTCCCAGCCCAGTTCCAGAGGGGCTCCAGCCCTTGGAGAAGCTCCATGGCCACCACTGGACTGGTTCCAGCAGCTCCACATCCCTCTGATGTTGGGGCCCCAGAGCTGAATGCCCAGAAGCAGAATCCCCTCCCCTGCCCTGCTGCCCCAGGAATGCAGCCCAGGATGGGTTTGGGCGAGTGGGGATGTGCAGGAGGAGGGGGATGGCCGAGCACCCCTCGCTGGGCTGGGATCATCCCCAAGCCCTGCGGGACCAGCTGGTCCCTGTTGCACCGTCCTGCCCCACCCCGGGTGCCCTGGTGGGGATGCTCGGGGTGCAGAGGCTGGGGTTGTCCTGTGGGCATCCTCCCTGGGTGCTGTTGGTGTGGAAGTGGTGCCTCCAGGAGGCTCTGGGCTGCAGGAAGCTTGGAGGGGGTGCTGCAGGATTGTGCTGCGATGGGTTTGGGTTCTGTGTGTGTGACAGGCTCTGGTTTCCCGAGTGCTGGGTGCTAACACAGCTCCCAGGGTGAGGGCCAGCCCCGGGCCCACTTGGCACTGTCTGTCCCCTGGTCACACGAGTCCCTTGTCCCACACTAATCCCTGCTGCAGGGCCCCAGGCCTGGCTCTGCTGTTCTTGCTGAGTGAAGCTGATTTACACCTGCTCAGGGCCATTCCGGGTGTTTTCTCCCTTGGACTCGTGTCTGTGTTGGTCTCTCCAGGTTTTTTTCCAGAGTGTCTCCTCAGGAGGACGAGCCTTGCAGGGCAGGTTTACAGGTGAACTCACCTTAGAGCAGGTGAGGGCAGAAATTTGAGCTGTGTTTGAATGGTCAGGGGGTCCCACTGCTGCCTCCCAAGCTCTGGGTATCCACAGGGCTGGGATCTCCCAGGAGCAGCATCTTCCCTTGGGACACCTCCAGTTGTGTCTGTCCTGAGTAATCCAGCCCTGAGTGTGGGGGGGAACAACTGCATCGCTCTGGGCTGATTCCCTGGGAGACTCCAGGTTTGCAGGTGCTCTCCCAGAGCATCCTTAGGGATTCCCTAAGGGAGGGAAAAGTTGGAGCCTGGACCAGGCAGGTGGGGGGAGACCCCGACCCCCTGTGCCTCCCTCAGCCCACGGGAAGTTGTTTTCTGTGCAGGGATGAAGTGCCAGCCCTGTCCCAGCAGACAGGACCTGCCACCCTCCCATCTGTCCTGGTTGTACAGAACCTCTTACACAGCATCCCTGGTAGCTCCCAGACCAGCCCTGTTCTTTTGGAGCCTGATTCATTTGCAGAGCAGCAAAAATATCAGAGGAAACTGAATTTCTGTCCAAGGGAAGGCCAGGCACTTCTGAGGCAGGAGCTGCTCCCACTTCCCTTCTGGTGATTCCTGATGCAGAATTGTGGAGTGAGATGCTTGTCCAGGACGTGACATGAGCAGCGTGTCCCAAAGCTGCAGCTCACCCGTGTCACAGCAAAAAGGAGTCGTTCAGCTTAGCTGGGTGGCCAAAATTTAAGAAACAAATAAATCAGAGCTTTGTAGAGATAGTTTAAGTGATGATTTCTCAGCAGGAAAGCTGATGGGGCAGGGATCTTCCTTAATTAGGGGCTCTTGGAGGACCCAGGTCTGGGAGAGCTGGGGACAGAGCCCCAGGGGAGCTCGGGGTGATTTGTGCTCAGGGCAGCACCTGTCGCTGGGCCTGAACTACCTTTACCTATTGGAGGTGCAAAGAGCTTGATCTGGGTTATTTATAGGAGCTGCTAAAAATGTGCCAGGATGTGCCAGGCCGGGGGCAGGGGCTGCTCACCCCATCCCCATGGCCAGGGGGGCTGGTCCCAGGGTGGGACCCTTCCCCTGGGCTGGTGGGACCCGGCTGTCTACTCCACACTGTGTCCCACCCGCACTGGTGTGGGACTGGGCTCACTGGGGGACACTGGGGGACAGAGGAGTGCTGGGATGAGCCCCTCACAGTTCTGGGATTGGCTCTTGGTTATGAATTCAGGAAGCAGAGGCGCTGGGGACTCCAGGGCTGTGGTTTGCGGGAGCTGGGCATGGGATTAGTCCTGCTGCTGCTCCCTGGAGTCACCCCAGTCTCTCATGGTGGCCACAAAGGGGTCAGAGCAGGACCAGATGCTGCAAAAGATCCCGAAAACCCACAAAACATTTCCATGCCCAGGGGCAACATCCCTTTGAGCCTCCCAGAACAACCCTGGGCAGCGCTGCCCTGCCCCAGCATCTCCCTCCGTGGCTGCCAGCCACACTCCCGGTGCTGCCAGGCGCTGCTCCGTCGGATCGGGAGCGGCTCGGTGGCTCCAGCGCAGCCACAGGGAGAGGGGACAGGGCAGGAGCAGAGCTGGTGCTGCTCCCTCCGCTCCCGTCCTGCTGCGGCCGCCGCCGGGAGAGGAATGAGCAGAGTCATGGGGCTGAGAAACCCGAGCCCGGCGCTGATCGCTGGCGGCAGCTGAGGCAGAGCCGCCTCCGGCAGCGGGGACAGCGCCGGGGCAGCGGAGCGGCAGCGCCCCGCGGGAGGCTCCGGGAAACACGGACCGGGCAGCCCCGGGCACCGAGGGGCCGGACAGCAGCGCTCCGGCACAGCCCGTGCGGCAGCCTTGTCCTGACAGCTCTGCGAATCCCGATTTCCAGCGAAATTCAGGCTCCCTCAGAGCCCTCAAAAGTTGAGCCCTCAGAGTTGCCAGAAGACGAGGTGGGAAGGTCCCCATGGGTGCTGTGGGTCCTGCTCGAGCAGGGACGATGCTCCCTCTGGA
Source organism: Climacteris rufus (assembly GCA_013398175.1). Taxonomy (NCBI): domain Eukaryota; kingdom Metazoa; phylum Chordata; class Aves; order Passeriformes; family Climacteridae; genus Climacteris; species Climacteris rufus. The sequence goes on along the minus strand of VZRZ01004597.1, from coordinate 57,004 downwards.
TTCGATGGATTCGATGACCCCGATGGATCCATTCCAGCTGGAGGTGGTCTGTGATCCCATGCACCAGAGCATTCCCAGTGGGATTCAGGGGGTTAGAGCCAGACACTGAAAAGCTTTTAGCTTTTCTGAGCCCCCTGGTATGGAGGGGAAGGTTCCGGAGCTGCTCCAGTGCAGCATGACCTGTGTGTAAATCCAGAGTAACTCCATGGGAAGCAGCCCTGGTGGTAGCTCTGCCCACCTGCCTGGGCACCGTCCCCTCACAGAGACACATGGGAGCAAAATTTCCCTTTTTCCTTGCTTTGATGAGGTCCCTCAAGGCGGTGCCCCTCAGAGGGACCTGCTCTGGGCTCTGTTTTGCAGCAGTTGGGGCCACCAGCTGGGTTGCAGCCGGACTCCACTTTGCAGTGATGTGACTCAGTTTGTGTTATTAAATAACCCTGCTCAGGAGGCACAAAACTCTCCCTAAAACAGATGGAGTCAGAAAATTCTTCAGGTTGGAAAGGCCCTCAGAGATCATCAAGCCCAACTGTTCCCCAGCACAAGCTCTTCATTAACCCATGTCCCCAAGTGCCACATCTGTAAGGATTTTAAAGCCCTGTGGGGTGGTGGCTCTATCACTGTCCTGGGCAGGCTGTTCCAAAGTCTGACCACCCTTTCCGAGAAGAAATTCCTCCTGGTGTCCAACCTGAACCTCCCCAGCACAGCCTGAGGCCGTTCCCTCTGCTCCTGTCCCTGTTCCCTGGGAGCAGAGCCCGACCCCCCTGGCTGCCCCTCCTGGCAGGAGCTGTGCAGAGCCAGCAGGGCCCCCTGAGCCTCCTTTGCTCCAGGCTGAGCCCCCCCCAGCTCCCTTGTGACCACAGATTTAAACACAAAAATTGATGCTCTGGCCACTTGATTTGGTTTTTAAAGGTTCTGTTTCCCATCAGCTGCATTTTGAAGGTGCATCAAAGCCCTGGGATTGAGATTCAGTGATAACAAGGAACCATGGTGGTTTCTAAAATGCAGCTTCACTGCTCTGCTCGAATCGACCCCTCCCTCTCCCTGTGCCATTGCTTTATCCCTGCCTTTCCCATCACCACAGGACCCTCGGGATACCATCATACCCAGCGTCTCTTTTCCCATCACAGCTATAAATGTCCAGTTGTCCCTAATCCCAAAGGGCTGAGGGTTTCCAGCTCTCAGCACGGTAGGGTTGGGGCTGTAGGGAGTATTGATCCTGAAGGTTTTTCAGGGCAGGTGCTTGGCAGCATCATGGAAAGTTTCGGTTTGCCAGTGGGATGCTCGTTTTGGGGAGGGTGAGGCACAGAGGTGCAGCTATCCCAGTATCCATGTGAATAGTGCTCGGGAACACTGGGCTCGTATCCCACACAAGCTGGTGGTATGGGACACTCTCAAGGCAAAGCCAATGCAGGGGGCTCAAAGCAAGAACCTTACTGGTGTTGGGGAAGCCTCTGTCAGCACCTCCAGCTCTCCCAGGGCATGGCAGCCTCTTCCTCTGGGTGGAGCCACTCCACCCTGCACACTCTCCTCTCTCAACTCTTTGTCCAGCAGAACCATCCTTATCTCTCTCCTTCTGGGAAGTCATCCTGATCCCTGTAACATTAGAAAGTGCCATTATTGCTTTGCTTTTTGGCTCAAGATAAGAGCCTTCCTGGGAGCAGAGACACCCAGTTCCTCGTGTTTCCCATGGCTGGGTGCTGTGCCATGGCCACGGCCCTGCAGAACCCAGCTCCTCTGGCTGAGGAACCTCTTTTTGGGCACCCATGTCCCTTGCAGGAGCTGCAGGAGGAAAGCTGTTGATGTTCTGCCAAGGGGAGGCTGCTACTGCTTCCCAAGGTGTTGTGTTGTGTTGAACAACCATGACTGGGTTGTGAGTTTGGGTGCCTGACACAGCCAGGTGGTGCCAGGGACACCAACTGCTCAGCTCAGCTGGTGCTCAGCATCAAGGTGCCTCCTGGTCAGAGGTGGAATCACAGAATCACAGAATTAACAAGGTTGGGAAAGGTCTTTGAGATCATTGAGTCCAACCCATGACCCAACTCCACCTTGTCACCCAGACCATGGCACCAAGTGTCACATCTAGTCTTTTCCTAAATACCTCCAGGAACGGTGGCTCCACCACCTCCCTGGGCAGCTCATTCCAATGCCCACTCACTGTTTCTGGGAAGAAATTCTTCTAATGTCCAGCCCAAACCTCCTCTGGTGCAGCTTAAGGCTGTGTCCTCTTGTCCTGTCACTGTTCTCTGAGCAGAGCCTGACCTCCCCCACCTGCACCCTCCTGTCAGGGAGTTTAGAGTGTGATGAGGTCTCCCCTGAGCCTCCTCTTCTCCAGGCTGAGCCCCCCCAGCTCAAATGGGAATGGGGGTCTGGGAGGAGCAGGAACACAGGGGGTGCTCCATTTGTGAGCAATCCACAGAGAATCATTTTCCTGCAAGCCCAGTATTTCTGCCATAAACCCACTGAGATGCTGAAACCAAATGCCATCAAATGCCCCCAGAAGCCCCAAGCTGGCACCTGAGCCCCTGTTCCTGCAGGCTGGGCGCGGGCGGCCCGGAAGCAGAATGAGAGGATGGCCGGCCTGCCGCACATCCCGGGCCCCGAAAACCTGCGCCCCTTCACCCCGGCCTCGCTGGCCGCCATCGAGCAGCGCATGGCCGAGGCCGAGGCGCTCCGGATAAAGCGGCAGCAGGTGGAGATGCCCGAGGAAGAGGAGGTCAAACCCAGCAGTGACCTGGAAGCCGGCAAGAACCTGCCCCTCATCTACGGTGACCCACCCCTGGAGCTCATCGGGACCCCCCTGGAGGACCTGGATCCCTTCTACAAGGACAAGAAGGTGAGGGGCAGAGCTCTGCCCGTGGGTAGACTTGGCTTTAGAGGTGAGTCCTAGCAAAAGACCAGAGCAGGGACCTCCTCTGCTTGCCACCATGCTCACCTGAGCCCGTCTTCATGATCCACCACCCCAGACTGCTGTTGTTGCTTATGCTCCAAAGCGGAGCCTTTGGAGGTCCAAGCATGCAGAGAGAACTCCCCTCTAAAGGCAGCACTTGATCCATGGGTGTTTTGGGGGTGCAGAAGGACTAACCCATGTCCCTTCTCTCTTTTCTCCACAGACATTCATAGTCCTCAACAAGGGCAAGTCCATCTTCCGCTTTTCGGCCACCCCTGCCCTCTACATGCTGGGGCCCTTCCACCCCATCCGCAGAGGAGCCATCAAAGTGCTCATCCATTCATATCCTTCATCTCTGGGATGCAGCTCCACTGCCAGGTCTAACCTGGTGCTCGGAGTGCAAACAGCCCCAGGAGAGGGCTGAGGGAAGAGGTTCAGGATGGTGTGACCCCCCCATGGCCAGAACCTGCTGGCCAGTGCTTCAGTTCGAGGAGTGGGTGCTTGATGGGCACCTTGGTGGCACCAAGAGCTTAGTTTTGGTTGGAGAAGTGAGGAATCAGTTTGGATGGAGAAGAGAACAAGCCCAAGTGGTGGAGTTGCTTAGGAAGTGATTGAAAGTCTTTGAGGTCTGGGGAGACTTAGAAAGGAAAGGAAATGTTTACAGGTTGGGGGATCCTGTCCCACTGGGAAGTGGGTGAGGTGGGGAGCTCCAAGGAGGCTTTGGGAGAGGGAAGACAGAGGAACCAGGACAGAGATGGAAAGGCAGGAAAGGACCCCAAGAGCACAAGGGGCACTGCAGGGTGGGTGGGAAGGGATCCCAGCAGAGCTCTGATGGCAGTGGGGATTGGTGGCTGGGAGAGGAGAAAAAGAGGGAGTTTTTGTGGCAGAGGGGTCTAAGCCTAAGAGGTGGAGCTCCCTAGGAAGAGGATGAAGGTCTCTGAGGTCTGGAGAGACTTAGAAAGGAAGGGAAAGACGTATCCCAGGGTGATGGAGAGGAACGAGCACAGGGAGCTAAAAAGGAGGCAGAACCAGCACCATGGAGCTGGGAAGGGGAGCAGAAAGGAAGGAAAGGGGCCAGGACCATGCATGGGAGCAGAGAGCATGAGAGGAAAGTGTGAGCACAGGACTGAGGCGGCAGAGCTGCAGGAGGAGCAGGTCAGGGTGAGGGACCAAGGTGGGAGCCAGGACAAGAGGAATGGTGGTACTTGGCTTCCTAACCATGGGAATGGGGGGATCCGGGCACCAGCCAGAGAATTTCTCCTTGACCGGGTTTTAAATTATTCAGCATGTTCATCATGATCACGATTTTAACCAACTGCGTGTTTATGACGATGAGCAACCCCCCGGCGTGGTCCAAGAATGTGGAGTGAGTCCCTGAGACCTCCTGTAGCCAAGGGGCCAGCCCAGCCTGACAGTGTTCCCCAGGAGAGGCTCAGAGAGGGGGGTGGGGGTCCAGGCACCCCTCAGAGCTGGTGGCCCTCAGAAGGGATGTCCACATTCTGTGCTGGGCATTGCAAACAGTGAGAACATTTCAGAGCTGCCCGAATATTTGGTGAGGTCCCCATGTCAGGGGACCACTGCAGAGCAGGTTGGGCTGGGTTGGGCAGGCAGTGAAAGTTGGAGAGGCCAAGCTGATCCATCTGTCCAAGGAGCATGGACAACCCAGGGGAGAGAGGGAAATCCAGCGTTTTCTCCTGTGGTTCTGCACAGTCAGGTCTCAGCAGGGAGCCCGGGGGAGGTGGCACATCAGCAGGGACAGAGGAGTTGCAGAATGGTCACCAGAGGGATTGCTCCCTCAAGGTGCCCCAACCTACCTTACGAGGTGAGGTGAAAACTCTGCCAGTGCTGAAGCACCCCAAAAACCCATCAGGCCCCCAAACTCAGCTCCTCAGGATATTCCCACTGGGAGGGGTGGACGAAGCCTCATCCTCAGACGTGAGCAAGCGTGCCCTGAGTGATCAGTCCCGTTTCAGATACGCCTTCACTGGGATCTACACCTTCGAGTCTCTCATCAAGATCCTGTCCAGAGGCTTCTGCATCGACGACTTCACATTCCTCCGCGACCCGTGGAACTGGCTGGACTTCATGGTCATCTCCATGGCGTGAGTCCAGGGGGACAGGGGAGGGCAGCAGGCAAATTTGGAGGAACAAGGAGTGTTCCTGGCAGAGTCCCTGGAGCCATTCCCTCTCTTGTCCCACAGCTACATTACCGAGTTTGTGGACCTGGGGAACATCTCCGCTCTCAGGACCTTCCGTGTCCTCCGCGCCCTGAAAACCATCACGGTGATACCAGGTGGGACTTACAGAAGGGGCCTTCCCTCTGTGTCTTCCCCTGAGCTCAGGTATTCCCAGCCTTCCCAGCAGTTCCTGGTCCTTTTGGCAGCTCTAAGAGAAAACAGAGGAAATGAGGTATTCAATGCTTAAAATTTTCCACATAATTCAGGTTTTGGGTCAGGTCCTGCTGATTTTACATCTTGAAATGAGCTGCACTCACCATGTTGTTTGGCAGGGAAGCTGCTGATGAGGCAGATGTTGCTTTTAGGCCTCCTTGGAGAGGAATTAAGGGGATTGTGCTTCCAGTGAGTTTATGGGTCTGATAAACCAAATCCCTCAATTTTTGGAGCCACAGACTCAGTGCTGTACCCACTGTCAGCTGCTCTGGTGCTGAGGGTAAGATATTTAATGGGTATTAGTTTAAATCACCCCCCTCTTCTAGCCTGGTGTGAGGAGCACCTTATGAAATGCCTCTGATTGCTGATTCCCAAATTTGTTACCATTTCAACCCCTGCTTTGGTTAACACCTGGTGCAAACACATGAAAATCTGAAGTGTGAGATCAAACTGAAATTGAAAATTCCTTGTGGTGAATAAATCCTTGCTGGTGTCCCTGCAACCTCCAGATCATGAGGGTTCACATTTTAATTTTTTGCCTTCATCAAACAGGCTAAAAATTGCATTGAGCAAAACATAAATTGCTGCTTCTTTCTGGAATGACATCCCCAAAGGCTCTGCAGAAATAGCAGTAGCAAAAATAAGTTTAGAAGGACTGACCTCGGTCATTTCCCAACACAGATAGGCCCTTGGAGAACAGAGTTTTACCTAAATAGTTTGGGGAATGAGGAGCTGGCACAACGACAGGGCTAAAAATCATTTCCTTGGAGAATTGGCTCCATGTGAGAAAGCTCTGGGCTCATAAGGCTTTAAAGATCAGCATTGGGATGTCCCAGCTTTGCCCAACATTCATGTACACCTTGGGTGATGGGAACTCCATCCTCCAGGAAAAATCCCACTGAGGATCTGTGGATGAGCCTTCTCTGTAGAGGAAACAGCAATGTGGGGCAGTGGGGAGAGATGAGTTAGAGATGAGTTAATGGAGATGCAGGTGTCACTTTGTCACCTTCACTGCGACACACTGGGGATTTTCCATCTTGAAGGCATCAGGATGGAGGGTCCAGCTGGGCTCCCAAGCACCCAGGACTACAGCATCTGTGGTGTTGGACCACAGAGGCTTTTCTGGAGCTGGGAAAAGTGCTCAGCATCAACCAACTGGGCCAGCAAAGAGCTTCTCCATGTTCTACTCGAAAGTGGTCACTCCAGTGGTTTGGGCCAAAAAAAAGCCAGATTATGGCATCTGGGCAAAAGAGAAAGTCCAAAGGAACTGATGGCCATCAGGTTGGCGTGGGGTTTGGATGTGATATCCCAAGGTTGGGATGGGGACACGTGGCTGGCACTGGCCCAAGGGTGACAGTTTTGGGGGAAGGGTTTCTGCTGCCCAGCCATGTGTGAGGACAGAGATGGGGACCTGGACTTGGCGATGCCATACATCCCCACCAGATCCAGCACCTTCTGGGGACATCACAGCACATTCCTCACAATTAACAAATGAGCGATCAGCTCAGTGGTGACGCCTCCCCCCAGGGCTGAAGACGATTGTGGGGGCTCTGATCCAGTCGGTGAAGAAGCTCTCGGACGTGATGATCCTCACAGTTTTCTGCCTGAGCGTCTTCGCCCTCATCGGCCTCCAGCTCTTCATGGGCAACCTCCGGCAGAAGTGTGTGCGGTGGCCCCCCCCCAACAGCACCTTCCTGGAGGATTTGGGGCTGGACAACGACACCTTGGTCAACTCAACTTTCTACGACTTCATGGATGACTTCACTGGGAACTTCACTGGGAACTTCACCGGGAACTTCACCAGCAACAGCACCTTTGATTTCGAGGCCTACATCAGCGATGAAGGTAAAGCTCCTGCAGCCCCTTCTCCACTGACCTCTCACCCTGGTTTGCTCCTCAGTTTCCTGCTTTTCCTGTGCCACTCCAAGGTTTGCTCACAGGGATCTTCCCTCCAAGGCTGGTGGGTGAAACAGGCCATGCACACCCACAGGAGGGACAGATGGGATCAAATCCTCCTGGACAGGGAAAATGGAGTCCACCTGGGCAAGCCAAACTCTTCCAGGGAGGTTTCACAATGGGAAAGGTTTGGATGGACCAGTGTTGCCATCTCTCACCTACTGGTGACACAACCTCTCATCAGGGTGATCACAGTAGGGAGACCAAACCCTCAAGGAGCAGGTGGAATTTAGGGTGGAAAACCAGAGGGAAGGAGACAAGAATGACATTTCTCACCCACTTTCACTATCTGGGTCCCTCCCCAGGTACCAGAGTGCCCAGTGACCCTTGGATGCAACACCCACAGGAGAGGAGGGAGGGAGAGGTGGGACCAGCACAGGTCCTCAGGCAGAAGTTTGCTCCTGTCCTACCCCTTCTTTGAAAGTTATGCACAAAATGTGGAGGGGTTTTTTGCTTGTTCTTCAATTTTGAGTTTTTAAACTCCATAGAAAAGTAAAAATCTCAGCAAATCCTCCTGGCAGAGCTGCACAGTGGCAGGATGCTCCACAGGATGCTTCACAGGGATGTTCCACATCTCGTTCAGGGCACTCAGCAGAGCTCAGAAGCTCAGGCTGGGTCTCTGCTGAGCTGCTTGGCCCAACAATCAGCTCTGGAAGGTTTTTGGTAGGGTGCAAGTTCAATCCAGAGGATCTGATGAGCTCAGTGCAAAGAACAGCAGCCCAAGGCCATGAGTGCAGCAGAACAGCTGCTGCGGCCAGGCCAAAAACCTGGAATTTCCTGGGATATTTCCTCATTGAATCCATGTAGGATAAAGAAAAGCCTCATGGCAATAAGCCAGGCAGAGCCAGGGAGCATTCAGGAAGCTCCTGAAGTCCCTGTGTGTCTCCTGGGAGGGTTGTGCTGGGTGAAGGTCAGTGTGGGATCCAGCTGCCCTCTGCCATGTCCAGGTGTGGGTGTCTCCAGGTGCTCCTCTGTGTCCCTGGGGGCAGGTGACCTGCGGTGGCACTGCTTGGCAGCTCCTGTGGCTCTGGATCTGCACCAAAAGGAGGAGCTTTAAGGGGCCTGGTCTGTGAGCAGGGTGGGGGTGTCCCCATAAGGGATGGGAGCGGCAGGGGAAAGTGCAGCCATGGAGCAGGAGCAGTTTCCCCAGGCTTTTCTGGGACACCTGCAGTGCCCCTTGCTCAGTGCTCTCCGGGAATGTCCTGTTTTTCCAGCAAAACAGGCCAGCCCTGATCCTTTGACCACACATTAACCCACTTTTCAGGAGGCCTGGCCAGCTCCAAAACTGGTCCTGGGCTAGGGAATCATCTGGTTGGATCGATGAAATAATCCCAGGAGCTCCCTGACACAGAGCCAACACAAACAGCAAAGTCAGCAGAGAGGAGATAACCCAGTGCCCAACATTAGGATACGGCTAATTCCCCTGTGATTCAAGGAATTTGAATAGGGAGTTGCACCCAAGAATTTGAAAATCTATGTATTTCTTTACTAATTTATTTATTTATTTTCCTGCCTTGCTCTTTCCCCATCTGCAAAGCCAATTTCTACTTCCTGGAAGGAGCTCTCGATGCCCTTCTCTGTGGGAACAGCAGCGATGCAGGGTGAGTGAGATCCAACCCTCTGGATCCCCGGGAAGGGGACGTGGGAGCTGGCACAGCCCATGGGACCACTGATGCTTGATATGGGACAGGGTTGGGGCTGGGAGTTGTGGCTCTGCTGGGGAAGAGTCTAGGAATTCCAATGGATCAGCTTGGAGGGGTGCATGTTGGAGCATCCTGAGGGAATCAGCTTGAGAGGGTATTGGTCCAGGCATTCCAGCTGTATCAGTTTTGGGGGATATCATCCATAGGGTATCAGCTTGAGGGGTATCAGGCTGGGCATCACAACTGCATCAGCTTTAGGGGGTATCAGTCCGGGCATCCCAACTCTACCAGCCTGAAGCAACCTGAGGGAATCAGCTTGAGGGGCTGCTGACCCAGGCATCCCATCTGTACCAGCTTGGAGGGTATCAGAACATCCCAAGGGTATCAGCTTGAGGGGGTATTGATTCAGGCATTCCAACTGCATCAGCTTGAGGGGTCTCAGTCTGAGCATCCCAGCTGTGCCATGCTGGAGGGGAGGGTCCCTGCTGCACCCCCACTCTCCAGGGACGGGGTTTGGCTGGGGGGCTGTGCCAGGGCTCATCCCCACTGCCCCCGCTGGCAGGAAGTGCCCCGAGGGCTACGAGTGCATGAAGGCCGGGAGGAACCCCAACTACGGCTACACCAGCTATGACACCTTCAGCTGGGCCTTCCTGGCCCTCTTCCGCCTCATGACCCAGGACTACTGGGAGAACCTCTTCCAGCTGGTAGGCACCACCTTCCCATCCTTGTGCGAATGCTCCTCTTGTTCCCATGCTGCCCCTGAGGTGAAAAGTCACTGACTGGAAACCTGTGGGACCTTGTCCTGTGGTTTATGGATCCATCCAGGACCAGTGGAGATGGGGATGGTCCCATCCAGTTCCCCAGCCTGAGAGTGCAGGGTATTTCCCAGCTGTATTGTCAGCTCCATCATGGAATCCAGGGATTTTTAGGAGTATCCAGAGCATCTCTGGTGTGAGCTGAAGGACAGGGTAAGGGGGAGAAGCCACATCACTTGTCCCCTCATTGAGTCATCCTCTGGGGAGACACCGCAAATCCCCAGCTGACCCCAGGGCCAGAGGCGGTCCTGGTAAAAGGGATTCTACACCTAAGGCTACCCCTGTCCTCTGGAAAGGTTGGACAAGATCAGAGTCAGAAAAGGACCACTTTGGCCTTTGACCCTTCTCAGGGTGAGACCTGAGAATCTGGGGCCTGAGCGACATCAATCCTGCCCAGCAGAGCGAGTCACTGATGGGATATTGGTCCTGCCTCCATCGCTCCCAACCCTCGGGAACCAGAGGGTGCCGAGTCTCCTCTCTGCCTCCCACCAGTCCTAACCCAGTGCCAGGCTCTGCAGGAAGGTCCATTGGGCAATGACCAACCCTTTGGGAAGACAGCAGCAAAATTTTTCCTTCTCCCAGACTGGGAGGATGTCCTGGGGTGGGACCTTTTCTCGGGAACATCGCCAAAGTGACATCGTGACAGCCCTGCTGCCTCTTCCCACAGACACTGCGGGCAGCAGGGAAAACCTACATGATCTTCTTCGTGGTGGTCATATTCCTGGGCTCCTTCTACCTCATCAACCTCATCCTGGCGGTGGTGGCCATGGCTTACGCTGAGCAGAACGACGCCACCATGCTGGAGGAGCAGCAGAAGGAGGAGGAATTCCAGCAGCTCATGGAGCAGCTGAAGAAGCAGCAAGAGGAGCAGGAAAAGCTGGTGGGTGGGAAGGCTGGAGGCCAAAATGAGGTGTGGCCTCATTGAATAGGGTGAGAATATGGAGACCGCTACAAGCAGGGTGTAAAATCCAAGGATAAGTTCCATTTCTTCCATAGGAAGTAAAGAAAAAAATGGAGTAACTATTTCAGGCATCACATCTGAATCAAAAAATAAGATACAATCCTGAGTGGGGACAAAAAAGACTGAAAGGATTTAATTTCCACATGCAAATCCCAGCACAGGGAGCACTGGGAGGTAGCAGAGGAGCTGCACAGGGATCAGGTGTTGTTTGAGAGGAGGACGTGAGGGACATAAAAGGCACCAGAACTTCCAAAGGATCTCCTGCAGCACATCAGGAAGCCTGGCAGGAACCCAGCTCAATGTCACCAGGGCACAAAGAAGGCACTCGAGGAAGGTGGGGCAGCTGCAGCAAAGCTCAATTGTCAGTAACCTCTTGGCTTTGGAGATACAACAACGGGCTTGAAACATCCTGAGTCTCACCAGAGAAGTCCTGGTGTCCTTACAGGAGCCAAGGAAACCTGGTCTGGTGGAAGGTGTCCATGCTCATTGCAGGAGGGTTGGACATGGAGGGTCTTTAAGGTCCTTTCCAACCCAAACCCCTCTGGGATGCCATAAATACCAGGTTGGAAGGGACCTCCAGGATCATCTGTTCCACCTCTGCTTGGCAAAAGCACGACCTGGACAAGAGATGCTCCACTGTGGTCCTGGGGTGTTACCTGAGTCCCTTTCCCATTCTTGGGAATGTCTTTTCAGCACAATATCCCTATAAAAACATGGCCAAAGGCCTCTTGTGCTGTAGCTCAGCCATTTTCCATCTCTAATCATAATTTGGGTCCATGTCAGCAACATCCATAGGAGACATCCCTGAAAATCTGTTTATCTGGGCGAGACACCACGTCCCTCACTGTAGAGACACAAACCAGTGTTTGACTCTCTCTGGAGCCTCTTTTCTTATCTGTGCTGAGCCACAACATCCCCCGAGGAAGTGGCTTGTTCTTAACTGGCTGCTCCTGCTTGCAGGACGGGTCTGCCCGAGGGATAGGCACTCCAGGGCTGGGGTCAGGCTGCTGCTGTGGCCCCTTCCCTGAGCAAATTCACCAGGGAGTTGTCCAAAGGTTTTATTAAGGGATGTTATTCCTTTAGAGTCACATGGAGAAATGAAAAATACAGAGGGAATAAGGCTGAGAGTGAGGGCAAAGCACATACACCAAATGGGGGCTCAAATATATTTAATATTCCATCATTAGATGTGGAAAATGTCTTGCATCTCAGCACTGTGCTGTGGGAACAGAGAAGTTTCCACTCCTCTGTGGCATCTTCACTTCTACCAGAGGGTGTAGTGAACTTCAAATGTGAAGAGCATCATGGAAAGAAAAAGACCCAAAAAAAAGAAATAATTGTACATGCAGTGGAAATGTGATCATAGAACATTTTTGGGGGGAAAAAATTAAATTTTGACCCAAACATTCTCAAATTCAGTGCAAGTACAAATATTGTGGAGGTCACATTTCAGCAAGGGCCTTAAGACTTTGCTTATTTGCCATTTGGGATTAGAGCACATTGCAAAAGGTAGCTTCCTGCAGGACAGAACTGGGAAGATTTTCTTAATTTTGTCCTTATAAATTATTCTCCCTGATCAAATCCAAACAGATCTAATTCAGCTGTGGAGAGCTCAGTGTAGGGTGGGGTACAAGGGAAAGGGAAAGGCTTGGAAATCCCTGAAGGGTTTGGGTTGACGAGGACCTGAAAGCCCATCCAGCTCCAACCCCTGCCACAGGACACCTTCCTCTAGATCAGCTCCAAGCCCCATCCAACCAACAGTTCCAGGGATGGAAGGAATTTTCCCATCTCCCTGGAGCCCTCAGCCACTGTGGACCGGCCCCATGGCTGCGGGCACAGGGGTGACAGGGACTGGGTTGTGCAGTTGCAGGAGCGGAGATACAGCAGCGATTCCCTGCCCAGCAGCGTGGCCGGCAAGGGGCACGACTCGGACCTCAACAGTGACCAGGAGAAGGCCAAGGACTGCAATGGGCAGGTGGTGCCCAAGATCACCCTGCAGAGATCCGACACCGTGATTGATGTAGGTGCCAGCTCTGTCCCTGCCCACCCTGACAGACCCCTGGGGGGACAGGCTGTGTCCAGCTCACTGTGGGTTGGGTCCTATGAGCCTTTCTGGGGTCCCCACCTTGCACCCTGAGGTCTCACCAGACTGTGCCCTGTTTCCTGCCTGCTCTGTCTTTCAGAGCACTGAATAACTTTGCATCCATCCCTCCTCTCCTCCCAGTTCAACCCAACCTCTGAGCCGGAGAAGCCAGACCACAACCACCTCACTGTGGGCAACCAAGACGGGCCAGGGCTCGAGAAGAGGGTGGGAAGTGCCGTCAGTGTCATCTCCAACGCTGTGGAAGGTATGCCCCCCCGAGTGAGGGTCCTAGTGAGGGCTTGGGTTGGGGGTTGTGGCTGTCCCAAATTCCCAGCCCCACACAAGGGATGATTCCAGCCCTGGGGTCTCCATATGGGATCAGTGATGCTCAAACAAGGCTTTTCATCCCAGCTCACTTGGATGATGCCTGGAGGCAATAATCCATTATTTCACACAGATTAATGGGATTGCAATTGATTAGAGAAATCTCCAGAGCCAACTGGAAGCTGCTGTCTCAACTTCAGCGAAAAGCACCATGAGCTCAGTAGTGCATGTCCTCTGTCCCCTCTGAAAATGGGCACAAAACCCTCTGGTCACCCCAGAGCAGTTCTCTTGGATGTCCCAAGGGAATCTCAGTGTGGCAGGGACACCTCAAATCCAGATGCTGAGAGCAGGATTGGATCCACAGTTCCTTGACTGATCTGCTTTTCCATCCCTCTCTGGTTTGGAGGGCAAGGTCTACAACATCTCTGTGCCTGGGCACAGGAAGGTTCTTCCTTTTAGCCCCCATACTTTTTCGGTGCCACAATATAAAAAAGATCTAAAGCTGTTAGAAAGTGTACAAAGGAGAGCTAAGAAGATGTTGAAGGATCTGGAGGGGCCACGTGAGAAGTAGCTGAGGTCACTTGGTTTGTTCAGCTGGAAAAGAAGAGCCTGAGGTCAGACTTTGGCTCCTCCCAAGGGGCAGCTCTTGTGACCAGGGACAGGACCCAGGGAACAGCTGGAGCAGTACCAGGGGAATTTGGGATAGACATCAGGGAAAAGTTCTTCCCCCAGAGGGTGCTGGGCACTGCCCAGGCTCCCCAGGGAATGGTCCCAGCCCTGAGGCTGCCAGAGCTCCAGGGGGGTTTGGACAGCGCTGCCAGGGGGGCCCAGGGTGGGGGTGTTGGGGTGTCTGTGCAGGGCCAGGAGCTGGGTGATTCTGTGGGTCCCTTTCAGCTCAGGATATTCCATGATATTAAACTCATAGATCACCCAGAGCTGGTCCAGGACCTCAGGAGAAGCCACTCCTCGTGGGTCAGCACTTGCCCACCAAGGTGAGGACAGGATAATCCCACACTTTTCCTTTCCCACCCTCAGAGCTGGAGGAAGCTCACCAGAAGTGCCCGCCTTGGTGGTACAAATTTGCCCACACATTCCTGGTCTGGAATTGCTGCCCTCCATGGGTGAAGCTGAAGGAGTTTGTCAAGCTGGTGGTGATGGATCCCTTCGTGGACCTGGGCATCACCATCTGCATCGTGCTCAACACCCTCTTCATGGCCATGGAGCATTATCCCATGACGGAGGAGTTTGAGAACGTGCTGAGCGTGGGCAACCTGGTAGGGAGCTCCATCCTTCCCGTTCAGAGCCACAGCAGCCCCACCACCCACCCTGGAGGGCAGACCCCCCTCTGCTGCTGTGTGGAAACACAGCCCAGCTGCTGAGAAAGCACTGCTGGGGTCTGTCCACTGACAGGGCTGGGCTTGGGATGGCCCAGATCAAGGGAATTGATGTGGGATTGGGATCCATCATTCTCTGCTCCCCTCCTGCTGCAGCCTCTGCCTGGTTTGGTGAATCCTGGGGATACCAGCGTGGCCTGGCAGAGCTGAGCCACCCTCTGCATCACAACCCTGCTGCCAGGCACGGCTGACAGCACAGTGTCCCTGAAAGGTTGAGTGGCCATGGGGAAGATGAGGGCATTCCAGATTTTGGGAGCAAACAGGTCCCCACTGAGCAGGAAACAACAATGCAGCATAAAAATTAATAATAATAATAATCAGGGGTTTCCCAGGGGAATCGCTGCAAATCTGGGCTGTCCTGATCTTACAGGTGCATTTAGCACCCAGCTGGGGCTGCTCCTGCTTGGAGCTGGATGGGATCTGGAGGTGGGACAAGCCCAGGAGCCCCTGGCAGCGGTGGGAGCCGCACTGAGGAATGGGAGAGCTCCCATCCGCCCTGCGCCAGCACCTGCCGGGGGCTCTGGAAGCGCAGCCCTGGAGTGACAGATGCCGGTGCCCGGGCGGGCGGGACTGGCTCTGGTTTCATTCAGGAAATACAAGGGGATTAATGGGCCGGTGCTCAAGGCACGGCCGCGCTGCAGGGCGGCTCCAGCCCTGCCTGTGGGCCAGGAGCCGATTCTGGCTGCCTGTGCACCCCGGTGGGAATGATCTGCTGGGGAAGGGCGAGATGGGGATGGGAGCAGGGGGAGGAGCTCCCACTGAGCCAGGATTCCCCCCACATCCCCTACCTGTGCCCGAGGTGGAATCTGCAGTGCTGCTACCTGTCCCACTGCAGGATGTAAAGGACAAGAGCAGGGATCAGCTGGGAGGAGCAGGACAGGGGATTTTTGTGGGCTGGCATGGAAGGGGTATGTGGGAAGCATTCCCTGGGATGCCAGAGCAGGAGCAGGGCAGGGGATGTTTATGGGCTGGCATGGAAGGCACATGTGAGGACAATGCCCTGGGATACAGCAGCCTCTGCTGCTCCTCCCTGCTCAGCAGAGGCACAGACCTGTGTGTCCCAACACCACCCACAGCCAGGGTAAGTCTCTCACCAGGCCCCTCTGCACGATCCATGCCATGGAACTGCACCAGGGATGTCAAATGTCACCTGGCTGAGCCCTCTCTGCAGTCAGGCGATGATGCAGGTGCTGTTGATGCAGGTACCAGGAAAGGAGCAATGTGTAAAATCCACCTCAGCTGTCGCAGGGCTCAGGGAGGGACAGGGGCATCCCAGCAGCAGCCCAGTTCCCAGTGCTGGGCATCTGTGACTCCCCACTCATTCCAAAGGCCAAGGAAATTTCCTTTGCCAAGGAAATTTTATTTTTAATTTCCAGCTTCCAACACACAACTTTGGGTCCCTCCAGAGGAACTGGTCACCAGTACTCCCAGTCTGGCTTCACCACTCTCAGTCTGGCTTCACCAGCCACACTGGGCAGAATCTGGGGAGCCTCTTCCCAACTGGGACTGGTCCTAATGGAGTGAGATGCTTTGGGAATAGACCAAAAAAGAGGGTCCTGCCCACCCCACTCCATGGCTCAGCACTGGTTTACAAGCAAAGTGACAAAGGGTTCTGCTTCCCACAGGTCTTCACAGGAATATTCACGGCAGAGATGGTCCTGAAGCTCATTGCCCTGGATCCCTACGAGTATTTCCAGCAGGGCTGGAACATCTTCGACAGCTTCATCGTCACCCTGAGCCTGGTGGAGCTGGGCCTGGCCAACGTGCAGGGGCTCTCCGTGCTCCGCTCCTTCCGCCTGGTACGTGCCACAGGGACACCTGGGAGGTGACAGGGACAGGGTGGGGATGGCTTGTTCAGCCTCCTTCACGGTGGCCACCAACTTGGCCCCTGTTAAAGATAACACTGAGTCAAGTTAAATATTTAGGGAAGTCAGAATCAGAGCAGTTGGGGGTTTAACCCCTTCTGCCTTGATCAGACAGCCCTGGGAGGGTCAAATGGCAGTGTCACAGCCTTGCTGGCACCGTGTGACAATGACACCCCCCGCCAACCCCCCTTCTCTCCTTGCCCCCCACAGCTGAGGGTTTTCAAGCTGGCCAAGTCTTGGCCCACCCTCAACATGCTCATCAAGATCATCGGCAACTCCGTGGGCGCCCTGGGCAACCTCACGCTGGTTCTGGCCATCATCGTCTTCATCTTCGCCGTGGTGGGGATGCAGCTCTTCGGGAAGAGCTACATTGAGTGCGTGTGCAAGATCTCCGTGGACTGCACCCTGCCCCGCTGGCACATGAACGACTTCTTCCACTCCTTCCTCATCGTTTTCCGCATCCTCTGCGGGGAGTGGATCGAGACCATGTGGGACTGCATGGAGGTGGCCGGCCAGACCATGTGCCTCATCGTCTTCATGATGGTCATGGTCATCGGGAACCTCGTGGTGAGGCTGGGCCCTGGGGGGACCCTCGCTGGAGGCAAGGACAGAGGGGGCTGTGGGGTGAGGACACCTCTGTCCAACTTTTCCACCGTGCCTGTGGGCATGGTCAAGTTGGAGCTGGATCAGAGCACAGGGATCCCCCTGCCACCCCAGGCCCTTGGGACAGGCTGTGTCAGCTCTTTGTGAAGCAGAGAGAGAAATGATTCCTGAAGGACCCTCAGCTGAAACCAGACCAGGAACTGGGGGGAAACTGAGGCACAGAAAACAGCAACAGGCTTTAGGCAGAGGCAGGAACAACTCTGGGACAAGACAGAGCTCAGCTTCAAGCCGCCCTCTGTACCCCACTTGGCTTTCCAGGATTTCCTGCCCTGTTTCCCACTCTCCTGATGGGGGATGAAGGCAGAGTTGTATTCATCCATCCATCCATCCTTCCATCCATCCATCCATGCATCCATCCATCCATCCTACCCTTTGCTCCAGGTGCTTTTGGGAGCAGCCCCCCTGCAAGGCTCCTGCAGATCCCCAACCTCCCCCGTCCTCACCGTGGTCCAGGGGGCACCTGGTGATGCACAACCTCCTTCCCTGTGTCCGGGTGAGCCCCTGCTCCCCAACACCCCCGTCCTGCCCAGCAGCCTCCCCGCTCACCCTGAGCCGCAGGTTTGCAAGTTCCTGGCGAGCGTGAAATCCTTTCTAAACTTGGTAACTCTCTCACTGGCAGCTTTGGAGCTTGTTTTGCAGTCTGCGTGGGCCCTGCTCTCCCTTCTTGAGGAGCAGGGCAGGGGAGGGAAGCAGGACTCGCTCCTATTACTTGCCGGGGTTGTGTAATCCCTTTGGAATTTGCTTTGAAAAACTATCTGCCCCCGGGAGCTGCTGACCTCTGTCCCCAGGGAGGCTGTGAAAGGAGCCCCAGGGAGAAACCCAGAGCACCCCACAGCTCGGGTCAGCTCCGAGTGTCCCACTTTGAGGGCAGAAATTTGGGATTTGGGTGCTGCTTGGCTTCCTTGGCTCATGCCAGGGATTTGGGGGTTTGAACGGAGAGCCACTGACTGCAGACTGGTCTGTGCTGGGTGGTGCTGGGCAGACAAAGGGACCAGCCCCGCGTCCCGCCCACCTCCCACCAGGCAGAAATGGTTTGTGATGCCACCTTTCAAGGGAGAACCCATTCATTTGGATTGTAGTGCTGGATCAGGCTGGAAATCACCCCTGGGATGACCTGTAAGGAGCAGGAGCCCCTCCAGAACCATCTGCAGAGAGTGCAGGAGCTGAGGGACTGGGAATCACAGCTGAGGCTCCCTGCAGAGCCCCCACAAAACGGGCTCTGTAAACTTTTCCACTTCTGGGGCCCATTTTTGGAGTAGCACAGTCCATCCACCTCTCCAGGAGACTCTCCTGGAGAAGACACGGGGGCAGCACCATTTTCAGCTGGTGGGGTCAGCGACAGCCCTCGCAGAGGTGCAGGTGTCCCCTCCCTGAGCTGCACCCCAGCCCTCGGGGCATCTCTGCAGCTCCTGCTCGGGCTCCATTTACAGCCAAGCAGAGAAACAGGAGCACAAACACGGCCAGAGCCGTCTCTGCCCTCCTCCTCCTCTCTGCCAGGCTCTCCTGGCCGTGCCTCAGGTATTTCCGAGCCTTGGAGCCTGTCCCAGAGGCTCCCAAGTATCCCCTGCAGGGAGGTGTGTGTTTCTCTGCGCTTCCCCTGCGCAGGAATAAGGTGACCCGTCCTTTGCTGTTAATGACACTTTGAGCATTTCCTTTGGGGTTATTCAGGGAAAAGGGAGGAAGTCAGTCGGGTGACAAGGTAACAGAGTCCTGTCCAACAAAGCCAGAGCCAGCAGCACCCATTAACTGTAACTGGTACTTAACGGGAGCCTTCAACCGCCGGGCCCGCAGGGGTTTATTTAAAGACGTGGTTTAAGGCACATGGCATGAGCCATGTGAAAACAGCAGTGTCCTTGGATAGCAGCTAATTCCCGTCTCAGATGCGCTGCTGGCACCGCACAGCACGGCACAAACACCGACAGCTGTGGGCTGGGTCTGTCCCTGCTCTGCTCCGCGGGCAGCCTGTCCCACTCCTCTGCGGCTGAGCTGCTACAGGTTTCTGGCAGGCAGCAAACCCAACTGTGCCAGGCGAGGCTGTGGTGGGGTCCAGTCACGTTTTGGGCACGGCAAAGTAGAAGGGGAAGTACAAGAGCCCATGCTTGGAGTTATACAGAGAATTCCATCCACTGAGCTGGCTTGTGCTGAGTGAAATATCACTTTGAGGGAGCAGAGCAGTCTCTGGGAGACAGGGATGAGATCACAGCTGGGGTTCAGGCTCCTCTGTGCCTCCAGGGTGTTGGAGACCCTCAGGAGCTTGCTGGGCATCTGAGCTACCAAAGGCAGGGGAGAGGAGAGGAGGGGTTGCAGCTGGGAGGACAAGCAGGAGGTTTCTCCCTGGGGAGAGAAGTGACATAGAATCACAGAATCCCAGACTGGTTTGGGTTGGAGGGACCTTAAAAACCACCCAGTGCCACCTCCTGCCATGGGCAGGGACAACTTCCACTATCCCAGGTGGCTCCAAGCCCCATCCAGCCTGGCCTGGGACACTGCCAGGGATGGGGCAGCCACAAGAGCTGAGCTGAATCCCTGGGGGTGGTGGGGGAGAAGCACCACAGGCTTGGGGAATCCCACATGGGAACCAGCCAGGCCTAGAGCTCCCAGGATGAAAGGGAGCTTCCCAGACCCACAAAGAGCTGGTTTGAGAGGTCCTGAAGCCATGACTGGTACCACTTGCAGATGGATCAGCAGGACCCAGGCAGGTGGGGATAATGCTGGGGGCATCAAAGCCCAGGGGGATGAGGACAAGCATGTCCATGTCCTCCAGGAGATGGGGCTGGCATCTCTGCAGTCCCTGGAGCTGGTGAGGGAAGGACAGAGCCCATGAAGGGGGACCCTGCGAAGGGTCACAGCCACGAGTGATCCCAGCCACTCCAGAGGGAGATCCCACAGCTCCTGTGGGGCTGAGGTCAGTGCTGGACCTCAGGGCTGGCGTTTGCTTTGGTCCCTCCAGGTGCTGAACCTGTTCCTGGCTCTGCTGCTGAGCTCCTTCAGCGCCGATAGCCTGGCGGCGTCGGACGACGATGGGGAGCTGAACAACCTGCAGATCGCCATCGGCCGCATCACCCGCGGCATCGCCTTCGCCAAGGCCACGCTCCTCGCGCTGCCCCGCAGGCTCTGGAAGGGCAAGAAGGTGGCCCCGGAGGAAGAGCAGGACCCCAGCAAAAGGGACAACTCCGTGCTCAACCACGTGGACACGGCCCCAGAGCCCAAGTCGGGGTACCTGGATGGGATCACTGGCAAAGAGCACATTTTCATGGATGAGCTGGACCACATGAATTTCATCAACAACCCCAACCTGACAGTGCAGGTCCCCATCGCCTCAGAGGAGTCCGACCTCTACGAGGAGACCAGCACCCAGTCTGACACTGAGGACACCACCAAGGTAAGGAAGGTGGATGGAAGGGAAAGGTTTCACCCCAAAACTGGGGTTGCACCATTCTTGCTGTGCTGCCCAAGGAATGATGTTGGTTTGGGTTACTTTTAGCTTTTTCACAGTGCATGGCATGAGCCAAACTTGGGATTTTCTGAGCTGGCATTTCCCAGTGTAAGCTGGAGTGGGAGGGGAGGGTCCTGTTTTGGGTCAGACTAAGGGGTTATTGCCAGTGTCAGAGGGCCCCGCTGCACCAAGGGGTGGTGCAAGGGTCAGAGCGCTCAGTTTGGGGTTAAAGATGTTCCAGAGGAACCTGATGCCAGGAAATCTGCTGATGGCACTATCATTGGATCCACTGCTAATGCCTCGGAAAGCATCATCCTGGGGGGGCCTGAACCAGATGGAGGAGCTTAGCAGGAGTGAACATGAAGCAAGGGATGTGGGATCCAAAGCTGAGACAGCTGAGGTTGCACTGAGGCAGCCAGGGGACCATCAGGGTCCATGGGACATTCAGAGAGTGGCAGGGCCTGAGACAAGAAACTCAGGAAGACCCAAGTGGACACAAAAGGGTGATGAAGGTCTGGTGGGAAGTTGGTGCCCACATCGAGGTCCTGGGGCCACAGGGGGCAATTGGAGGTGAGTGGGACAGGAGCAGCTGCATCAGCCTGGGAAGGGGGGTTGGATTGACAACAGGACAGCTCTGAGCAAGGGTTTGTCATGACTGGATGGCACACGTGTGCCCAAGAGCTGAGGGAACTCTGGGAAGCTCTGTTCCAGCCCTGCAGTGTGCCAGATTCAGGAGGCAGAGAGGTGCACAGGGACTGAGCATGAGACTGCACAGGGAGCCCCGGGAAGGGCTGGAAAATAAGCAAAACTCAAATCCCTGGAGCATCTTCCTCCTTCCCCATCTGCAGGCTCCTCACAGCTCAGCACAGTGACAGGGACCCAGCTTTGCACAATGTGGTGCAAGAAGAGGGGACAACCCTGACTATTTATTGTTATCTGTGAAAATAGGATGCTTCCAGCAGGAGGGGGCAGGAGGAAAGGTGGGGTTGGCCGAGGCCACTGAAAGTGCTGCCAAGCCCTGCTCAGAGGGGACAAACATGCCTGGAGCACCTTGTTCAAGGGAATGAGGGGGGTTGCTGCTGTCAGTCCCCTCAGTGTTGCCGGCAGGAGAGCTGAGAGTTGGTATTTTCCCCCAGATTTTTTCTAAAGCAACTCCAGTCCCACAGCACCAGCCCCCAGCACAGTGGGTGCACTGCTGAGCCGATGCCAAGGCCAACCTGGCCACCACGGGGGGACACACCCAGCCTGGTCCAGGGGGCCCCCAGGGACATCAGTTCCCTGCCACCATGAAGTGCTTCCCAGCAGCTGGGAAAAACCTTGGTGTGGAGCTGTTGGACACATCCTGGCACAGCTCTGGGCTTTGGGGCGTGTTCAGCTGGTGCCACCCACTCCAAAACACTGCTTGGAAAAATTCAGAGAGCCATCCCCGGCTGCTCAGCAAGTGCAGGGGGCAAAGGGCACCTCTCAACCACTAAATACCAGTTCAGCCCAGCATGGCTGTTTGGTTTGGTGGTTAAATTCAATCAAAGCTGACCAAGGTGGGAGCCAAGGGGGTGCATTCACAACCTGAGCCCGGCCCAAAGAGGCAGGGTGAGCAATGGGCTGGCACTTACCATGGAATCACCAAATGGTTTGGGTTGGAAGCAGTCTTTAAAAACATCTAATTACAGCCCCCTGCCATGGGCAGGGACACCTCCCACTGTCCCAGGTGCTCCCAGCCCCATCCAGCCTGGCCTTGGGCACTGCCAGGGCTGGGGCAGCCACAGCTGCTCTGGGCACCCTGTGCCAGGGCCTGCCCACCCTCACAGCCAGGAATTCCTCCCCAATATCCCATCTATCCCTGCCCTCTAGCAATGGGAAGCTGTTCCCTGTGTCCTGGCACTCCACCCCTTGTCCCAAGTCCCTCTCCAGCTCTCCTGAAGTCCCTTTGGGCTCTGGAAGGGGCTCTGAGGTCTCTCTAGAGCTTCCCTTCTCCAGGCTGAATATCCCCCGTTCTCCATGCCCGTGTATATAAGGTGAAATGACAATTAGCAATCAGGTGCTAATTGGTGGGAGCAGTGCCAGCCGGGTGTGTTCACTCTCCGGCGATCGGCTCCAGATGGAGCCAGAGCCCCGCTCAGCGCCCGCTCCGGGGACACTCCCACGGTGACGATCCCAGACCGGGGGGGCTTCTCCAGATGGGCTGCTCAGACCACGCTCATAAATCCTCTCCGCTTCCAGAGCAGCTACTTTCCAAGGAAAAGCTCTTTTTCGGGGTGAAATGACAGCGGCAGGATCATCGCAGCTACAATTTTGCATCTTATGACTGATTTCTGTTTTGCAGCGCAAAGCAGCGAGGGGGTGACAGCCGGGTCTGTGGCGCTGCAGGGGCTCAGGGCTCTTCCTGGGGGCTTTTTCCCGGCGGGTCCCATCCTGCTGGGCAGGGTGATGTCTCCTGAGATGCTCCGGGCTCTCAGGGGTGTTGTCAAGGGAGCTGAGGGAGCTGGGGGGGCTCAGCCTGGAGCAAAGGAGGCTCAGGGGGCCCTGCTGGCTCTGCACAGCTCCTGCCAGGAGGGGCAGCCAGGGGGGTCGGGCTCTGCTCCCAGGGAACAGGGACAGGAGCAGAGGGAACGGCCTCAGGCTGTGCCAGGGGAAGTTTGGATTGGAGATTTGGGGAAATTTCTTCACCAAAAGGGTTGTCCAGCCCTGGCACAGCTGCCCAGGGCACAGATGGAGTCCCCGTCCCTGGAGGGGTTTAACAGCCGTGTGGATGTGGCACTTGGGGACAGGGGTCAGTGGTGGCCTTGGCAATGCTGAGGGACTGTGCTGAGGGACTGGGTGGTCTCAGTGGTCCAGGAAGGCTTTTCCAACCTGAATGATTCCATGGATTCTCAGTGCTGTGAATTATGGGGTCGCAGGGTGAGTCAGGGTGTGCACACCTGGATTGTGGGGGGAAGCCCCAGCCAGGCTGGAGGTGCTGTACCAGGTGTGTGTGATGGAATTTGCCCTCCAAACCTGCTGGTCACAGATGTGTGGGGGCTCAGGAGCCCCCAGAGATGGGTTTGGGGGCCATGGCATGGCAGCAGCACAGTTTTCCCTGTCCCAACAGAACCTTCCTTGAGCTCCACCCACACAGCTCCTGGGTTCCATGAGACCTCCAAGTGCCTTTTGAACACTTTTCCCCACATCTCTGGGGCAGTTGCCCTGATTTGTCCCCACCTCGACCTTGCAAGGCTTGTCCTGAAGGCAGATGGTTCCTGTGTGTCCTTTCCTGGGGTCATAGCTTGCCTGGCTCTGTGCCGAGTCTTCCTAATCCTCCTGTCCCTCCTGTCCCCCGACCTCCACAGAGGGTGGTCCCACTGGTCCTTGAGAGCCACCAGCTGACAGCTGGTGCCACCCCTGCTGCTGTGTCGTGTCTTGCATGTCCCCAAAGGTCCCCAAAGCAACATCTTCTCACTGAGATGTTCCTGTGGCCCCTGAAGCTGTGGACAGTGATGGTGCCTCAGTTTCCCCAGGGGCTTTCCCTGGTTTTTGGAGGATGGAGCAGCTCCTTTATGCTATACCAAAAGCATGAGCAGCCTCAGGGGAGGATATCTCCTTCCCATGTAAGCCAACACCTTCCTGTGTTGGAAATACCCACCCAAGATCCTCTGGTTCCTGCTGCTCCAGGTAGAACAGGCGGGGCTGGGGATCTGCTCATTCCTCAAGTGCTGCACAAGGGCTTCTTGGAAAGCCAAAAAAAAAAAAAAAACCCACAGGAAAAAGAATCCCCCGGGGTTTGCCAAGGTTTTCTCGTTATCAGCTCCTCTGGGCCTTGCTGAGTGGTGTCTGGGAAGGCAGCCAAGCTGAGCTGTGGAGCAGGATGGAACCGAAGGGAGGTATTTGGGATGCAGGTTTTGAACTCGGGTGAACCTCAGGCTGAGGGCCCTTCAGCACTAGCTGAGATGGCAGCAGGAGAGAGGAGAGGATTCTTGGGTTTCTGCAGCAAAGGGGGGTTGGCAGAGCAATTCTTGGATGGGGAGGTGCAGAGGAGGAGCAGGTGAGAAAATCAGCCTGAGGTGGTGGCACAAGTGGATGGGAGATGGACCTGCTGTGCTGGGAGGAAGGCTGGGATCAAGGGACCTTTTGTTCCTCTGAACCTGGATGAAAAGCAAAATTTGTGCAAGCTCAGTTGCCAACAATCCTCCAAGGTTTACAGTCTTGGATGATTCAACAGCTTCATTATGGGCTGTGTTTCCATAGCAGGGGAGCTCAGAGCAAGGGGTCCCAGCACCCATCTGGTACTACCTGGGCTCTCTGGGGCAGGAGGAGCATGGCTGGAGGCAGCCCAAGCCTAGGAGCCCAGCCTGAATCCTCCTGTCCCTCTGCAGAACCCCCTCTCCAGCGACAACGCCTCCTCCGTGTGCAGCACTGTGGATTATAAACCCCCCGAGCCCGAGGAGGAGGAAGTGGCAGAAGTGACTGAGGAGAGCAACGAGCCCGAGGAGTGTTTCACTGAAGGTGAGGGACTGAGCAGGGCTGGGGAGGGTGTGCAGAGGGGAAAATGGATGTGGAGGGGCCATTGCCAACCAGCTCTTGCAGCATAAGAACCCCCAGGCTCCCTGAGCTCAGCCCAAACTCCAGATCCTCCTGTACCACCACAGAGATAATCCCCATGGGGTTCCCCCCTTGCACCCCACCTAAGCCCAGTAGGATCCTGGCCCAACCTCCCCCAGGGAGGGTTTGAAATGCCAATAAAACCAGGAATAGTGGAAACACCCTGGCCAGGAGTGAGCCCCAGCTCTGTGTCCCATCCCCAGGCTGTGTGAAGAGGTTTCCCTGCCTCTACGTGGACATCACCAGTGAGAAAGGGAAGATTTGGTGGAACATCAGGAAAACCTGCTTCCGCATTGTGGAGCACGACTGGTTCGAGACCTTCATCGTCTTCATGATCCTCCTCAGCAGTGGGGCACTGGTAGGTCCCATCCTTCCCCCAGTCCCAAGGGCTCTGCAGCAGCTTCCCAAACTGGGGGAGCCCAGGGAGGCAGACAGGGCCGAGGGTCTGAGCATCTCCTGCACCAAATAACACAGCTGGGGGCAGATGTTTTATTTCAAACCCTTTTTGGCCCAGGTCTGCCCAATGTGCAGCCTTGTAAGGGGATCTAACCATCCTCCAAGCATCCTGGTACAGTCACCCCTCCCCAGCACCCCTGAACCAGCATCCACGGGCTGTGGTCTATGGGCTTGAGGGGATGCTGCTGCCTTCAGCCCCCACTGCTGCTCTTAATGCCAACCATGACCTCTCTGAACCATCAGCCTCAGGTGGTTCCTCATTTCACCACCAACATCACAGACTGTCAGGAGGTGCTTGACAAACAATTCGTGGTGATTATTTCACCGTTCAGCACCTCCAGCTTCTGACTGGTGCCCTCACCCAGAACCTGGGTGTCGAGTTAAATCAACCTCATCAGTTGGCTGCATTGGTCTTCCCTGAGTGTTTGGGCTGGGTATAACCCAGCAGCCCCTGGAAATACCAACCTCTCTGCAGGTTTGGAGTGAAGAGAGGGGGAAGTTTTCAGACACACTTTACATGTTTGCACCTTGTTCTGAGGTGCAGTTTGGGGATGTCTGAGGTTGTAGCTGGTGCCGGAATTGAAAGCTGTGCTAAACCAGCTGTGCAACACCTGGTCACCACGCCCCCACCTCTGACTGCTTATGTGAACATGTGGGTGTAGCACTCACCCAAACTCCTACAGGCATTTTCAAAACTCCCAGAGCATCCCAAGGTGTGGGTTTGGTGTCCTGGTGTTTGACTTTGACGTGGGAATTTGATGCAGCTGGACTTTGGTTTCAGTGAAGCTTTGCTGTGTGCAACCACACAAAGCCAACAGGAACTTGCAAACAAGAGTTATACCCCACGTTGATCAGGTCTGTGGATAAATGCCACCCATCCGCAGGCTCCCAACTTCCCAAGCCCTAGGAAAGCAGGCAGATGCCAGAATGGGTGTGCTCTGGGAGGCAGGGGGTCCAATGGAAGGATGACTGTCACGTAGCTCCATGGGATCCCATGGAAGGATGACTGTCACGTAGCTCCGTGGGATCCCATGGAAGGATGACTGTCACGCAGCTCCGTGGGATCCCATGGAAGGATGACTGTCACGTAGCTCCGTGGGATCCCATGGAAGGATGACTGTCACGTAGCTCCATGGGATCCCATGGAAGGATGACTGTCACGTAGCTCCATGGGATCCCATGGAAGGATGACTGTCACGTAGCTCCGTGCCCCCTGCAGGCTTTCGAGGACATCTACATCGAGCAGCGCAAGGTGATCCGCACCATCCTGGAATATGCCGACAAGGTCTTCTCCTACATCTTCGTCATTGAGATGCTGCTCAAGTGGGTGGCCTATGGCTTCAAGGTGTACTTCACCAATGCCTGGTGCTGGCTGGATTTCCTCATCGTGGATGTATGTGACAAGCAGGGCCAAGCCAAAGGGTTTGGGGGCATTTGGGGGCTGGTGTTGTATTTTAAAGGACAATGGAGTGGCTGTGGAACAAGGGCTTAGACCATTGCTTAAAATAATGGTCCTCCACAGGAATAATGGTCCTCCTGGTTCTATAACCAGGAACCACTTCATTCCTGGTTACAGAAATCTTTCAAACCTTTTTGTTTTTTCATCCAAACCAGAAGCAGTCCTGCTGTTCCATTAGAACCAATAGAGATGTGAAAGGACACAGGGTCACCCAGGTGTTCTATGACAGGGCAAGTTGTTCTTCCTGTGCAGGATTTGTGTGTCCCACACCAGTTCCACCCTCATATTCAAGAGGTGTCATCCTGTGCTATCCCTGGAAGTTTCCAAAGCCAGGTTGGATGGGGCTTGGAGCAACCTGGAATAGCAGAAGGTGTCCCTGCCTGTGGCAGGGGGTGGAACTGGATGGGCTTTAAGGCCCCTTCAAACCCAAACCATTCTGAGATTGTGGGATTCTTGGGGTGTCTGGTCACCAGGGCCCCCACGGACTCGATGTCTGGGTCCCAAGAGTAGAGGATGACAAACAGCCTGAGGGAATGCTGGGGAGGGAGAGAGGGGCAGGAGCTTCAGGATGTTTCAGTTGTGTTTTCACCTGAGGTGCTGATCACTTGGGCTGCTCCTTCCAGGTTTCCCTGGTCAGCCTGACAGCGAACTGGCTGGGATACTCTGAGCTGGGAGCCATCAAGTCCCTGCGGACCCTGCGGGCTCTGCGACCCCTGCGTGCCTTGTCCCGGTTTGAGGGCATGAGGGTAAGTGTGTCCCTGTGTGCTGCTGGCTGCAGCAGGGACAGGAGAGCATTCAGCTGTCCCCGACCTCAGGGACATCCAGAGGTTTCCAGAGGCCTCCATGAATGATAAGGTACCTTTGGTCCAGTCTGAGCACACTCGGTGCTGCTGGGGAGGGAAAGGCTGGGACATGGGGACATGGAAGTCCCATCCAGGATCTCCAAGGTTTTGTCTGCCCTTGCAGGTGGTGGTGAACGCCCTGCTGGGCGCCATCCCCTCCATCATGAATGTCCTGTTGGTCTGCCTCATCTTCTGGCTGATCTTCAGCATCATGGGGGTGAACCTGTTTGCGGGGAAGTACTACAGGTGTGTCAACACCACCACGGGAGAGCTCTTCGACATCGACGTGGTCAACAACAAAAGCGACTGCATGGCCCTGCTCCACACCAACGAGGTCAGATGGGTCAACGTCAAGGTCAACTTCGACAACGTGGGCTTGGGATACCTCTCCCTGCTGCAGGTGGTACGTCACGAGACCGGGTGTCCCCGTCCAGGATGCGTGGTGCCATAGGAGAGCAGTGGGATGAGCACCAGGGCTGATGTGGGATGCTGCCCTGATGCCCAGATGGGGTTTCTTAGCTGCTTCTTAACTCCCAAGTTGGTTTTTAACACCCAAAAAACAACCTACAGAGCCAAGGAGGAAAGGGACAGAAGATGCAAGGGGAAGGTGTCACCAGGGAACTGCTGCAAAGCTGCAAAGCAGCCCCAGCACAGCACAGGGCGCAGGAGGCAGGAGGGGAGGCTCCCCCACACCCGTTTGGAAAGTTCAGTCTGCTCCAGCTGTAGGCTGTGGGACTTTTCCGTGGGGCAGGTGACTGGAAAAAGGGCGCACGTGTCCCCTGCAGGCAGTGGGCGAATGCAGCCGAGTTCCACTGAACTCCCCACAGCTGGGCCAGGCAGCAAAGGGGAACTGCTCACCACACTTTAACAAAAATATAGGTGTGGGCTCTGTTATGGGGCGTGCTGGGGCTACTCCCATCGGATCCAGGGGAACTGGTGGCTGCAGAATCGGAAAACAACCTGAGCTGATTACCCTGCTTCTAAATTCAGCTTCCTCTTCAGCCTTGTTGTTCCATTAGATTCAGGAAACAAGATGTTGAGACCTTTTGTTTAACAAATCAGCAGCAAAAGGTGCAGTGAAGACCCTGTAAACAATGCGGTGTGGTACCCCACTCCCCTGGGATGGGAATCCAGCAGAACCAGAGGCAGGATATGGAAGTCAGTGGCATAGTTTGGGAGGAGAAAGGAGGCAGCCAGCCCTGGCACAGCTCTGCCTTTGGGAAATGCAGTTTGGTTTGGGGAGAAAAGAGTCTATTGCTTCTTTTCCCAATCTGGTTTGCAGTGGAGATTTGGGAAGTTAGTGGTGACCTCAGCCCCAGAATGGTTCCATGTATGTTCATGTGTAAATCTCTGTATTTCTGGGATTTTTTTTTTGTGGATCCAACCCATGTCCCTCTCCTGCCATTCCCATGGAGAAGCAGGAATGCTCAGAGCTAAACCCCAGACATGCATCCATCACCTTCCCTCCCTTCCCAGCCCCAAATACCTGCCAGAAAATATGTTCTCCACTGTCATAGAATCACAGAATCTTTGGTGTTGGAAAAGACTCCAAGTCCGACCATTCCTGTTCCCACAGGCAACCTTCAAGGGCTGGATGGACATCATGTACGCAGCTGTGGACTCCCGCGAGGTGAGGGACACACAGGGAGGCCTCACAGCCAGCACCAAGCATTGCTTGTCCCAGGGGTTCATTCCCCCTGGCAGACTGGGAACGGGGACCTGGAGCTGAGGTGCTGGGATGGATCCTTGGCTGGGCCTCACCTCTGGCTCTGCCTTTTGGTGCTGGGAGCTGCCCGCATCCCACCCATGGCTTCAGGCAGGACAGAGTGGAGAAACCCCAAAATGTATCAGATCATGGAATGCCAGAAATGTTTGGGTTGGAGGAATCTTAAAAACCATCCAGTGCCACGCCTGCTATGGACAGGGACACCTTCCACTGTCCCAGGCTGCTCCAAGCCCCATCCAACCTGGCCTTGGACACTGCCAGGGATGGGGATGCCACAAGGTGCACAGCCTCAAAAAGGGCAGCCATGTGTCCCTGTGCCACCCATGTCATTGTCACCTGCATCCCAGCTGCAGCCTGGCCCCCACACTGGGCTCCCACCCCACACAGCTACAGCTGGGGCTGAGTTTGCTCCACTTGGCTTCTGTTCCAGGGTCTAAAATCCCTGCTCTACCCCAGCCGCTCCAGCCCGGGGCAGTCATGCTTCCCCCTGCTGTGAGCTGATGTCCTCCAGGATCCCTCCAGCTGGGAGAGCTTATCCAACGCTGGAGAAAGTGCCCGTCTTGCCTTAAGCAATAAATGGGTTATGAAAACAGAACACCCAGCACTTCACCATTGGGTTCAATGGGTTATTAAAAAATCCAAGTGTTTTGAAGAGTCTTGTGCAAAGGCTGTTCCTACTGTGATCCGTTCCCCAAAAGTGTTTCCACACCATCCCTGTGGACACAGCAGGAGGGGCTTCCTACTGTTCTCCAGCCACACTGGGGGGGTCACCCCACACACCCATGGGCCTGAAGGGGTTGTTTTCGTTGCCTTTTTTTAGCACCTTTCCAGTGCCCTCTGACAATCACTCAGGCCCCTGCCTGGGGCAAAGCTGACTTGGAAGAAAATCCTCCAAAAACTTTCCTCAAAATGGGGGAAGCCAATGGGCTCACCTTGGGATGTCTCCAGTCAGATATAGAGCAGGATTAAGGGATGCTCCTTGGGATGAGGAGCACTGTCCAGGGCTGTTGGGCTGTGTCACCCCAGTGTGCTGGTGTGACAAATTAATCCACTTTTCCTTTCCCCTCTTGGATGTATTTCAGCCCTTGGCATGCTGATTATTGGGAAGAAATCTGTGTGCTCATTGATATCCCTGCAGAGGGACAGAGGGCTCTGTCCAAACACCACAATCCCTTGTCTGGGGGCTTGGGGAACACACTTTTGGGAGAGGGTCAGTGTCACATTTCCCATCTCTCCTGACCAGATTGAAGAGCAGCCACAGTATGAGATCAACCTCTACATGTACATCTACTTCGTCATCTTCATCATCTTCGGTGCTTTCTTCACCTTGAACCTCTTCATTGGTGTCATCATTGACAACTTCAACCAGCAGAAGAAAAAGATGAGTATTTTCTGGGCCCTGCAGTGCTGGTCCCTCCTGAGGTGCTGCTCCAGGCTGGAGAGTGCCAGCACGGTGTTGGGGTGAGGGGACCAGGGCTACTGTGCCCGGGACTAGGATGAATCCCAGGATTTTTATCCATTAGTGGCTTCCTGTACTGGACAAATGGCACATGGGACTTTGTGTCCTGGTCACAGCAGTTACAGAGGACTTGATTTATGGGTGCAGAGGGAGGAGGCAAAGGGAGGCTGCATTTTCCCTTGCCTGCACCATTACTTTTATTTTCTTTTCCCACCCTGTGACCATTTCTCATGCATTTTCCATGCATCAAGTTGAGACTCAACTGCTTTCAGGCTCAGGACTGACATCCCAGGGATGTCAGAGCGGGGAGCAGGCAGAGGGTGGGCAGGACAGAGCAGGTGCTGAGCAAGGTCTGCAGAACACCGAGAGGACACCGCGGTCCCAGCAGGATCTGTGAGGGGTTGGAGGTTCCTGGGGGGAAGGGACATGGTGAGAGACTCTTGGTGGGAAGAGAATTCCTGAGACTAACAACAGTGATTCCCTTTATACTTTGGAGGCAAAGACATCTTCATGACAGAAGAGCAGAAGAAATACTACAATGCCATGAAGAAGCTGGGCTCCAAGAAACCCCAGAAGCCCATCCCCAGGCCAGCGGTACGTTGGGTTCATCCTCTGGGAGTGCAGCATGCAGGGAACACTTCAAGCCTGTCCCAAAGGGAATGAGAAGGGTCCAGGGAAGACCAAATGCCAGGGCAAGGAGCCACATCCTGGCTCCCCATTGCTGCTTTACAGACAGGACCTGGCCAAGAGCTGGGGCTTCAGAAGAGAATGACATCAGACCACCTTCTTTGGGTCTGCTGGCAAGGACAAAGATGTGGTGCCTTTTCCAGGGATTTGGCATTTCTCCCAGCTGAGCTCCCACCTTCTCTTTGCAAGGGAGCTGGGCTCAGGGAATGCTCAGCTTTCAACACCCCTAGAAGGGACCCTGGTCCAGCCAACACATTCTCAGTAGTGATTTGGGTTTTGTAGCCCTGCACAAGTGAAGCCTTCCCATGTGTTAATTTGTGCCCCATTAGCTGTGGGTTTAATTTGAAAGTCACTGTGCCCTGTGCCCACTCTTCCTGGCCATGGCATTCCCAGATGTGCTTCGTTCTGAGAGGTGCTGGGAATCCTCCCCCCATAACTTTTTGGGCTATGAGAGCCATGCTGGCCACAACTCTGAGGTTTCCCACTCTTTTAAATACAGTTCCTTCTTCTCCTTCTGTTGTGTTTTTTGTCCTGTGTGTCTCTGTTCCATGTTCCCACCTCACCTCTGATGTTCCATCGTCACCCACGTGTCCCTCACGGCAGAACAAATTCCAAGGGAAAGTGTTTGACTTCGTTACCAAGCAAGTGTTTGACATAACCATCATGATCCTGATTTGCCTGAACATGGTGACCATGATGGTGGAAACAGATGATCAGAGTGAGCTCAAAACCTCTGTCCTCTACAAGATAAACCTGGTCTTCATCGTCATCTTCACCGGGGAGTGCGTGCTCAAGATGTTCGCCCTGCGTTACTACTACTTCACTGTGGGCTGGAACATCTTTGACTTCGTGGTGGTCATCCTCTCCATCTTAGGTGAGTCCTGCTGTTCCCACCAGTGCCTCTGGGATCCTACTGGATAATGAAGAGTGGAAATGGTGCCACCAATCCACAGCCACCAAGCTGTCACCCTTGGGTGGTGGCTGCTGATACCCACCCTCTGAGTGGGGCCAAGCCAGCAGGACCCTGAGACAAGACGGATGTGAGGCCACCCCAGGCCACCAGTCTGGATGAGGTGCTGGGGATGTCTCTCCTTGGTGTTATTTCCCTCAGTGTTCTCTCCCTCTGAAATGGAGCAGCCACTGTTTAACCCTTGGGCCTGTGCTCAGAGGTTATTTGTCACCAGAGCCATCGGGGGTGGCCTCACCTCCCTGTGTCTGCCCAGATGGAGCAGCGCAGCTCCCCTCAGCTCCCGATGGTGGCACAGCAAACTCACCTGTCCTTCATCCCTCCACAGGTATTGTCCTCTCGGACATCATCGAGAAGTACTTTGTGTCCCCCACCCTCTTCAGGGTCATCCGGCTGGCGAGGATCGGCCGCGTGCTCCGGCTGATCCGAGGGGCCAAAGGCATCCGGACCCTCCTCTTTGCCCTGATGATGTCCCTGCCTGCCCTGTTCAACATTGGCCTCCTGCTCTTCCTCGTCATGTTCATCTACTCCATCTTCGGCATGTCCAACTTTGCCTACGTCAAGAAGGAGTCAGGGATCGATGACATCTTCAACTTCGAAACTTTTGGGAACAGCATCATCTGCCTCTTCCAGATCACCACATCAGCAGGGTGGGATGGGCTCCTCAACCCCATCCTCAACAGCGGCCCCCCCGACTGCGACCCCGAGCTGGAAAACCCCGGGAGCTCAGTGAAAGGGGACTGTGGGAACCCCTCCATCGGCATCTTCTTCTTCTGCAGCTACATCATCATCTCCTTCCTCATCGTGGTGAACATGTACATCGCCATCATCCTGGAGAACTTCAACGTGGCCACTGAGGAGAGCAGCGAGCCCCTCTGTGAAGATGATTTTGAAATGTTTTATGAAACCTGGGAGAAGTTTGACCCAGATGCCACCCAGTTCATCGCCTACAGCACCTTGTCTGACTTTGTGGACACCTTGCAGGAGCCCCTCAAAATTCCCAAGCCCAACAAGATCAAACTCATCACCATGGATCTACCAATGGTTGCTGGGGACAAAATCCACTGCCTAGACATCCTCTTTGCCCTGACTAAGGAAGTGCTGGGAGACTCAGGAGAGATGGATGCCCTGAAGGCCACCATGGAGGAGAAGTTCATGGCTGCCAACCCCTCAAAGGTTTCCTATGAACCCATCACCACCACTCTGAAAAGGAAACACGAGGAGGTCTGTGCTACCAAAATCCAGAGGGCTTTCCGGAGGTACCTCCTGAGGCGCTCGGTGAAACAGGCGTCCTATATGTACCGGCACAGCCAGGACGCCCTGGGCGAGGACGCGCCCGAGAAGGAAGGCCTGATTGCCACCAAAATGCAGGAGATCTATGGGAACAGTGGGACAGACGTGGAGACAGCCCCTGCCTTGGGCCTCGAGCCCATTCCCAGCACAGAGACGCCCCGAGATGCTCCTGAGGAAGCACAAGGTTGGGATAAGGAACGCGTGGTGAAAGAGTCACTGGTGTAACAGGAGGAGGTTCCACCTCTGGCCCAGCCTGAAGAGACTTCATTTGTATTGCCTGTTCAAAGCTCTTCCATGCACAGATCTCTAGATCTTAGATATTGAGCTAATTTCAGATATTTCAAGCAGCCACCTTTACTTTCAAAGCAGGATCTCCTCCTGATCCTGGGTTTTACAGCCCACTGCACTTGCAAGGAGTTAAATTCTCTTTCTTATGAGAACTCAAATGTGAAATCTGTTGTTGGTGAAAGAGAAACATGTTAGTTTTGAAATGATCTCATCACAGTAACGATGGTTTTCAGACATTAACAGAAGAGTATGGTTGTCCTTTCACTTAAGGTAATTATTTATTAATGTTATTTCACAATTAAGATATTTTCTTGTATTTTATTCTTCCAGAGTGCAACCAAGCAATCAGTGAAAGATGAGCCAAGTGAAATAATATTAAGAATAATTACAGGAAACACAAGGTCTTGTGAACAAAAATCTCCAAAGTCTTAAAGTAGCACCTTTCTTTTGAACCTCTGAATAAGCTTGATGATTATTTTTTGTTACATACAAGATAAATTATGTCTTAAAAATTGGTTTGCATAGCCAAAGCAAAGCATCTGCAGATTTGTTCTCAGGGTTAAATATCAGGTTTTCAACATCTCTGAATATGCATTGAAACCAGAAATCATTCAGGTCTCTGCAGTACGAATGTAAACACTGTTTATAGTCAGGTTTTACTCTGTTTTCCCATTTCCATCCAGATTTTGTGGCAGGAAAGCAATGGACATAGGTAGGGTTTGGAAAACCTCCTCCAAGAATCCCCAGTCCCTGGGACAAAACTTTCCAGGGTTTTTCCTAACCCTGGAGGTTAGGTTGCAAGAGGATATATCCCACTGGAGCACTCTTGGTTGGCGTTTCCAATGTCGTCTTCATTAGCATTCATCAATGAGATGGATCCCCAGGGATCAGAGCAGGTGTTTGAATGACCCTTTCCATGAGCTGCTTCAATGGGGTCCCCTAAATTCCACCCACACCCCAAGTGCTCCATGCAATAAATGCTCCCACTGGGGTGTGAATCCCAAAGTCCTCAGGCAGAGCATCCTTCCCTAGGCTGGGGCTCGGGAGTGGCCCTGGTGGCACCTTCTG
The DNA here is from genome assembly GCA_013398175.1 of Climacteris rufus. Classification (NCBI taxonomy): domain Eukaryota; kingdom Metazoa; phylum Chordata; class Aves; order Passeriformes; family Climacteridae; genus Climacteris; species Climacteris rufus. Next base: position 21,767 of record VZRZ01004597.1, on the reverse strand, counting down.
GATGGGCCAGGCAGATCCTCACCAGGAAACCTTCAGGCAGAGAAGAGTTTATCCAGGGGAATAAAGGGCTTTGCAGCTCTTTACACAAAAAGGAAAGTAAATCAAGGATAATGGCCCTGGCACAGGTGTGGCTGCCCCAAGCCCTGGCAGTGTCCAAGGCGAGGTTGGATGGCACTTGGAGCAACCTGGGATAGTGGAAGGTGTCCCTACCCATGGCAGGGGTGGAACTGAGTGGTCTTTAACATCCCTTCCAACCCAAACCATTCTGGGATTCTATGAGAAGCGTGAAAGTCCCAAGTTCACCTCCTGCCTTCAAAAGGGGAAAAAAACCAAAACCTCTTGAGATCAAAACAAATATGAACCAAAACTTCCTCCAGTTCAAACAAGGGCTGTTCTCGAAGCCAAAGGCTCTGTCTTTTTGTATTCTGATGATTCTCTTCCCTTCCCGGGCTGCTTTGGGCCCTGTCGTCACGGATGCCCCACAGCCAGGCAGGCCAGGAGCGGTGCTGAGCTTGGCTTGGACCCATGAGCTGCCAGCCAGGTGGCAGAGCTGGGGACACGGCTCATCCTGTGGCCTTGTGCTCTCATTTCCATGCCAATGCTCCCTGGAGCAGGAGCCTGAGCCACTGTCGCTGGCCTTCCCATGGGAAGCATCCCTGGCACGGCGGCTCCAGCCCGGACTGTGGTTCACAGTCAATGCTGCTTCTACGTTTGTGTCGTCAGGGATGGGGAAATACCCCAGAGCAGGGTTTGTGTGAGCTAAAGCCATTTGTCTTTGTACATTTCTTAAAATAAACAACTGTAAATGATCTATTATTACGATACCAAATGTGTTGGGGTGTGTTGGGGGGGAATGTTTTCCCTGCACTGGGAAAGGTGAACACTCCTTCCCTTTGCTCCCTGTCCTTGGCCTTGAACCTGACACTCTCAGCAGGACCTGGTGGTCCCATCCTGCACAGGAGACCCCCAGGGCTGTCCCCTGGGACTTCCAACCCAGCTCCCAGAGCTTCTGCTCTGCTCTTGATCCCGTCCCCTGGAGCCCTCGGTGAGCCTGACTCAGGAGCTACAGAAGATGATTTTGTGGGTTCCACCAAGGAGGGTGGGCTTGGAGGAGGTTCAACCCTCTGAGCTGCCCCACACCAGGCTCCAAACCCGCTCCAGCAGCCACATGGGAGCAGGTGAGCATCCCTGGGAGAGGACAAGGGTGGGTGAAGGAGGTTCTGCGTCAGCGTGGAGGAGACACCTTCGGGCCCCGCTGACGTCCCCGGGGGCCATGGCTCAGCCTTGCCACTGTTTTCGCTCCTGCTGGAACAGCTCGTCCCAGGGCTGGCGTAATCCAGGGGCAGAGCAGCCTGTGCCACGCAGGCAGGGGGCTGCAGGGGACGTGGCACAACCCACCCACCAGGGCAGGCATGAAACTCAAGCCCCAATGAATAGGGATGGGCTGCAGAAGGTGGGGAAGGTGCAGCTGCCCAGCCGTGCCTCTGCTCTGCGGGCTGTGAAGCCAGCGTGGCCCAGGGGACAAGGTGTGGGGACATGGGACATTCCCTGTGGGGCCACCAGGTCCCCCTACATCCCTTGTCAGGGGTCTTCGGGGGGAGACCAAACCCCTCTGTGCCTTTCGAGGGTGCCAAGGACCCTGCAGGAAGCACAGGGAGTGATTTGGCTGCTGTCACTGCAAACCCTCTTTAGTCTGTGACCTGCTCCTGGTTTTACATTACAGGGCTTTCCCAGGCACCTCCAGCATCCCAGCTCCCATCTCCAGCCCCAGAGCCTGATAAAAACCCCTCCAGTGCCTGCCCATGTGGGCATCCCATTTCCTTTGCCAGGCTCTGCTCCTCCAGCCAGACCTGGGGGGTGATGGCATCACAGGCTGAGCAGCGCAGTCCCCATGTACAGTACCAGGAGAAGGCACCTCTCCCATCGCCTTTCCCTCATGGAGCCAGTTTTTCTCTGCTCTTGCTTCCTGTCCCTTTGCATACAAAATCAGGCTCGAGCTGGTTCCCTTCCCAGCACATGCCGGATGCTCAGAAGTGGCAAAACCCCCACCCAACTTGCAGAAGATGAAGATTTGGGGAGGCCCCTGGCAGTGGCACCAGACTCTGGGGACCAACACAACTGGCAGAAGCACCCAAAGGTGTTTTTCACTGGGGGTTACAGTTCATTGCTTGCCTACAACCAGTAATGAGCCACAGCCAGGGGGCACAGCCTGGGGGGAAAAGGTTTCTGCATCAGAACTCACCCTGGGGGGGCCTCATTGTGATTTCCTGGGGCCTGGACATCTCCAAAGTATTCATGGAAAAGGTTCTTGGTTGTAGCAAACGGGGTGTAGAGGAGGGGTGGGTATGGCTGGCACCCAAGTGACACCTCATTTTGGCCATTTCCCCCTCTTATCCTCTCCCTGGAAGTGTTAAAAAAACATGTGGATGTGGCACTGGAGGACATGGGTTAGTGGTGAATGTGGTGGCGGTGCTGGGCTGATGATCTTAGAGGTCTTTTTAAACCATGAGTCTATGATTGTATTCTATGTTTCTACGATTTTAGATCTGTAGACTCTCTGGGAAGCAGGGATAGGAGTTGGGGGACCTGTCCCACTGCACCACAGCAAACAACCCCACAAACATCCCCTATTCTTACCCTACTCCTGCCGCGACTCTTGGTTACTGGGCCACCATCAACCCCTGTCCATCCTCTGCAGGGCCAAACACCCTGGGGGGATCTGTGGAGCTGTGGGGAAACCCTGTGGGTCACCCCATCCATCCTCTGCCCTGCAGGGAGGTGGCCGGGCAGCATCACAGCCCATCCCCTGGGCACATCCCGTGCTCAGCCCAGGTTTGGCATCACCGAGAGCTTTGCAGATGGGCTCATCCCCAGCCCTGCTGCGGATCCACACCCGTCCTGGTCACCTCCACCAAATATTGGCACCACAGTGAGCACAGCCTGGGGACAGGGGGCTGGACAGCGCCTGAGGACACGAGGATGGACGGTGCCCAGGGACATGGGGCTTGATGGTGCTCGGGGACATGGGGCTGGACACTGCTCAGGGATATGGGGATGGACAGTGTCCAGGGAGCTGGGGCTGGACGGTGCCCAGCCCACAGGCACGGCCACCCCAGCGTCTGCACCACATTCAAAACCAGCCCAAGGGAAAGTCCCCAGTGGGGAGGATTTACATAAGCAGGAAAGGGGCCGTCACACAGAGCAGCAGCTTTGCCATTTTTAGGTACTGGGACCAAGCTGGTGGGAGCAGCCACTGTGTTTTGCAGAAGCAAAGGCTGGATGTTTCCCTGCCCTGTGCACTGAAACATGGCTGATCTGGGCACGAGGCTCTGGCTGCTCCAGCTGAACCTCTGGCTGCTGGCCCTGCTCACAGGTAGGCACCAAACAGGGTTTGCACTTCTGAGCAAGGAGCCTCGTGCCAGGACAATGCCCTGGTGTGTGTCCCCTGCTCGGGGGCTCTCCCCAGCTCTGCCTCTCAGGGCATTCATTTTAAGCTTTGTGCTGGCCTCTCAGTCCTGCTCTGTGCTGGGAGCCTCATGGGGTGCAGCAGAGCCTTGGAGGGCACACAGGGCTGGGAACTCAATGCCTGCCTTGGGTTTGGGTTTTGCTTCCCACCGGGGTGTGGAGACAGGACACGTTCTGGGACAGGCAGGTGGCTTTGGCTGAGTGGGTGCAGAGCTGACCTGGCTGCGGCTGCAGGTGGCAGGAAAAAAGGGTTGTTGAGGGTTTTTTAATCATTTATTGCTCTCAGAGGCCAGGGGATGGGGCTGGCACATTGTTGAGGCCATGGACAAGCTATGTCCATGTTCAGTGCCCAGGACCAGAGGAGAAATGGGAGGAAAAAGGCTATGGGGTGATTTGTGGGGTCTCTGTGAACATCCATGTGCTGTTACCCTTGAAATCCCCAAGGACAAGCAGCAGCTAAACCCAGGGCACAGCTCCTGTCCCCTTCCAGCCACTCCTGCCTGGTGCAGGGACAGCTCTGAGAACCTGCAGCAGATCCCACCTTGGAAGGGAAACTTTGCCCACAGGACAAAGAGCATTAAAGGGTTTTTGTGGTGGCCACACAAGTCCAGCACGGATTCGAGGTTGCAGGTTTTGAACCTGACTCTCATGGTGACTTTGGGGAGGACAGGGGAAGTTTAGCCTGGTTCCAATGGTTTGAAGGGGTATGAGGGTTGCCAGGGTGAGGGAGCATGTTGATCTTCCTTTAGAAACACTAACGGAATGTGGAGAGCAAAGCCCTGTGTCCCGGCTGGCTGGTGGCACCACAAGTGACAGGGACACGCACCCGGTGCACAGCCCAGACAAGGCACATCTCCCCATCCCAGACAAATATGAAATGGGCCTGGAGGGGAGGATTTGCCTGCAGACGTGCCAGTGCTGAAGGGACCTGCACAGGGCAGCAAGGACCTGGAAGGGGCTGTGGGGCAGCGAGAGGAGCCCAGGGGCGAGCCAGGAGGTCCCTGCAGGGTGGGATCTGCAGGAGGGTGACACAAAGCTCAGGCTGGGGAATTGAACCTTTCTTCTTCTTCTTTTTCAGTTTCTTCTTCTGGGGAGGGGGAGGTTTGCAGCTGCCCTGCTGGGAGGTGGTGCAGCCCCACCTCTGTGCCAGATCCTCCACAGGGTTTGGTGAATCTCCATCGAGCAGGGGGAGCTGGGCGCTCAAGCGGGGCAGTAAACAGGGCTGGGGCTTCCTGCCCAGCTGCAGCAAGAGGAACCAGGCCCAGGGGCACTGGAGCTGCAGGCAGGGTCCCCGTGGGTGCTGGGGGGGTCCCCACCTCTCCCCGCTTCCTGCATTGCAGGTCCCACAGAACCAACCCACAGCCCTCGTCCCAGGGGCTGCGTGGCTCTGAGCCCACAGGAGTCCCAGCAGGAAAGTGTTTCTGACTGGTTCAGAGACTGTAAATGTAGAGCTGGGAGTATCTGTCCTCTTCCTGAGAGGCACCAGCCTCGGGGATATTAACAGTGAGCAGGTTTCACTGCAGTGTCAACCAGAAAATAACTTGGAGAACTTTCAGGAGATGGGATGGAAATAGAAGGGTTTGTACCCAAATCTGCACTGCCCTAGGTCCTCTGAGCAGGGCTCTGTTTGTGCTCCCCAGAGCTCCGTCCCATATGGAGGGAGCACACAGGACGCACAGCATGTGCCATCGCACTAGGGACATCCTCAGGGGCTTGTCCTCCTGGCCACTATCTCAGGGCCCTTCTGTCTTGCAGGTGGGATCTCAGCAGACAAGAACAACACCTGGAACAGCACAGGTACCCTCAGACCCGCTGGGCTCCTCCCCTACATGTCCCCCAGGGTCCCTCCTGTACCTCCTGGCCACAGACCCCACTGATGTCCCACCACCCACCACAAAGGCTATTCCCATGCTGTGACATCCCCCATGGCACATCCCCAACCCTGCACTTTCCTCTCCCTCTGCAAAGCCGGATCCATTTTGGCTTTCCTCAGCACCCAAAGGTTTTCCCTCTGCATTTCTTGCATGACCAAGTCGTGCCTTGGGACCAACACTGGGCTCGTGCCACAGCACTTGTGCCATTGTCCTTGTGTCATTGCCACCCATGGGGCTCTAAGGCTGAACTCTGCAACCCAAAGGAGCTCTCAAAGTCACCACTCTGGGACCAAAACATGGCAAAAAAATACAAAATACAGCAAAATGCAAAAAAAAATGTGGAAGCATGAGAGAAACCATCTGGGATTCCACAGGCTGTAATTTTGGATCTGGGATTAACAAAATGTTCACAGAGAGGAGTGGGAGGAGGACAGAAATATTGGAGTGAAGCCATTCCCATAGAAAATTGGAGTTTCCATTAAAAGCATGCTTCCACCAAAGGCCTCTGATTTCAGAGAAATCACAGAATTTCCTGAGTTGGAAGGCACCCACAAGGATCATCGAGTCCAACCCCTGACCCTGCACAGACACCCCAACAATCCCACCCTGTGCATCCCTGAGAGCATTGTCCGAATGACCCTGGAGCTCTGTCAGCCTTGGGGCCAGGACCATTCCCTGGGGAGTCTGGGACAAGCATAATTCACCAAAACCAAGCTGAATGCTCAAAAGCAGCATGAAAATGGAAACCCTTAGTTTGGGAGGTGCTGGGGGGCTCTCATGGGAGTGCCCACAGTGACATCCTTGTCCCCTGCAGATGGCAGGTGTCCCCCAGTGCACCAGCACCCGCGGTATGTGGCCGTCAAGAAGAACATGCCCGTCCACTTCATCTGCTACTCCCAGGAACCCCAAAACATGCGGTGGTACAAGACAGCACAGGACAGTGATGACTTCTCTGTTCTGGATCAGAACATCTCCAGCTACAGCATCCAGAGGACGAACATCTCCATCAACCTCACCCTCTTCAGGGTCACCTACAAGGACAGTGGTATTTACGTGTGTGACAACAAGACTGTGGTGAAGGGGCAGCTGCATGAGTGTGGGACAGAGCTCAGGGTCCTGGGTGAGTGGCAGCTCCCCATCCTCCTGCACCCCAGGAGATGCTCTTTCTCCTCCTCTTACCCTTTCCTTCCCCATATGAACCCCACATGGTGGTCCCACAGCCCCCTCTCCCTGTGCTGATGGGACCTCTCAGACCCAGCTGTGGGTGCTCCATGGCAGAGGTTCTGTTCCTCATTGCCAGCCCCAAGCAGCAGGACAACCTCCCTGGCATGTCCATCCTGCAAATACACCCCCCAGGGACCATGTTCCTCTCCTAAATCAGATTTATCCTGCTCCTGGCCTGTGGTAAGTTCTGCCAAACGTTTCCCATCCCAGAGCTGGCCCCTGATCCCAGGGACAGTTTGCAGTGCTCTGCTCTCTCCCAGTGTGGAGGAAATGTCACCCTGGTCCCCACATCCACCCTTGGTGACACACTTGGTCATGGCCATGGCAAGCTCATCCCCATTCCCTGGAGCTGGCACAGGGGTGAGACTTGGGCCATCCCTGTGCTGTTGCTCCCAGGTACCAGCAGCATCAAGCAGATCCAGAACAGGAACACGCTGAAAGATGCAATCATCATTATCCAGTCCATCCTGCTCGTCATCTTCATCAGCATCCCCATACTCCTCTTCCTAGATAATGTAAGTGACAGTGTCTCCAGCAGCAGGGATGTCCCCAGCTGGGCTCACAGCAGTGTCCCGCATCCCAGGCAGGACAATGGGATGGGAATGGTTTTGGAGTTGTGGCCTGGGAGCATGGATAGCTGAAGTGGGGAAATAGCCATCTAAAATGCTGTGTGGGACTGCATGGATTTGCCTGTGGAAGTGGGACCTGGCCTGGGGGACCAAGGCTGTGGACAGGGATCCTGGTGGGTGCTGACACCAACCTCCTCTCCATAGGGTGAAGGCAAGAAGAGCCCAGAGGAGGACCACACCTATGAGGTAATTAATTACAGCAGGATCTCTAATACCACCCTGAGCCCTGACACAGGGTTTGTGCCCTCCCTGGGTGTCTGCTGGGGGTCACCTTGCAGCTCCTTCCTTGGGAGGAGGATTAGGGGACCTTCCCCCAAATTACACATCCACCATGACAAGCTGCCCCAAGAACCACCCAGTGCACATCCAGCCTCCATCCTCTCCCTGTCAGAAGCTCCTCCAGTCTCAGGGATGGATACCCAGTTAGGCATTCCAAGGGGGAATATGCTGTGGTTATTTCCTTCTCCTGTGTCTCACCCTCCTTGTCATTGCTGCAGGGGCTGGAGGTGGAGCAGATGGCCACCTACGAGGACATCACTCCTTTCCGGGATGTGAAGGCCAAGTGGACAGTGGGGGAGCACCCAGGTGAAGAGTGAGGGGTCCTGCATCCTCTGCCAGGCCCTGTCAGCACCCTGCCAGTGCCTGTGGGGACGGATCCCCTGGAGCATGGCTCTGCCTGGATCCCGGCTGCCATTCCGGGCTGCAATCCTGGCTACAAACCACCTCCAGCAGCCCAGCTCCGGGCTGGGACCCTGCTGGCCTCGGGTGCTCACGTGTCCGGGCTGTGTCCCCGAGGCTGTCCTGCCCCAGCTGTCGCTGTCCCCGCCCTGCAGAACAACCCCTAAAGCCTCTGTAGAAATTAGGAGCCCCCTGTGATCCCCCCAGTAGCCAACTGGTCCCACAGCCCGGGCAGCCCCACGCCCAGCACTGAGCTCCTGTGTGGTCAGTGCCATGGAAGCACCAGGGATGAGGGGTCTCCTCCAACCCCACCACCCTGGGAAGGAGAGGACCAGGCACTGCAAGGACACTGCAAACAGCACCATGTGGGTGTTGTGAGAAGCACATCTGGGGCCAGTCTTTAGCTGTCAAAGCCATGGATGTGTCTACAGGCCAAGCTGGCAGAGGTCTGAGGTGGAGGATCCTCTAAAAGCAGCTCTTCCTCCCCAAGGACTACAGAAAAGTTGGGGAGAAATGTCTCACCCAAGGGCTTGCGACTCCCCAGGCAAGAGCTCGCCCCTGTCACAAGGTCATCCCCATGCTGAGGGACACGTGGGGCCTCAGAACCTCTGGGAAAGCTGTAAACTGCTTTTTAAAGTCCTAATAAAGGTAATGGGCAAATTCTCATTCTGCTCCATCCTGCTGTGCCCAGTCCAGGGGTGTCCCATAGCCCTGGTGCTGATTACCTCGGAATAACGAGGAGATTTTTGTGGGTCCAGCTTAACCAGAAACCAAACTTAACCCCTTAAAAATTTACCTTGAGGGTGGGCAGGGGTGGAAAACCAAGAGCAGATGTGAGGCTTCCCCGGCTGAACCTGCACAGTCCCAAAACATCAGCTTGGGATGAGACAAAGAGCATCACCAGGATCCAAAGTGGGGGAAAAGGGCCCAGGACCAGCAGCTCCACCCCGGCTACATCTGGTCTCATAGGAGAAGCTAAGAAACATCTGGAGATTTGGTTTGTTAATAAAACTATCTTGGCAGAGCAGCAGCAGCTGAGGGTGGTGGGCTCAGGGCCAGCTGTGCAGCCAAACCAGGGCTGGGGGCACAGTGGGGCTGGGGGCTTGGCTGGACGAGGGTGACAAGGACGTTGTGGTTCAAGCTCTGTCCCCCCTCAGAGGCCTCAGGGCCCCTTGTGGCTCATGACATTTGGGGCTCCAAGAAGGGGTTGCAACTGCTTTGCACCCCAAGAACAGCCAGAGAAGGGTAAAATTATAAGCAAAAATAGCTTTTCAGAAGTAGCAGGACGGGTTTTGTTTGCCAGTAAAGCACCTCTGTGGAAAACTGGAATTCAGTTTAAACAGCACAAAGCCAGCATTTTAAAATTGATTTTTACCAGTTAAATAAAACTACCCCAAATTAGTTCTGCTGCATATATATAAAAGTTATTCAAACATATTCTACTTATAATATTGATTAAAGAAGGAAGCATTCACAGTGAGAGAAAAGAACTGTCTGTTCCTGGTTTCCACATTTGCAAAGATTTTAGGACTAGCAAAGCTCATCCCTCCATCCCTTGTTTTCAGTTTCCAAATGGAAGAGTGTTGTGGGTTTGAGGAAGGCATATTTTCTGGCCTTCCCAGACCCCGACATGTTCCTCAGTTCTGTGTAAACAACTCACTCACTGACTGACCAGAGTAATACAAAAAATAGGGAGAATTTGCTGTTTGTACCAGGTGAGGAACCACTGGTGCCAAAAGCAGTTTTGGTGCCCCAGTTCTGCTCTGCTGCTCCCTCAGCCCAGGGCTTTTGCTTCTTTTAAAATGCCAGAAGTAAAGAAATTTTTTTTGTTGTTTATTTTAAATGTTCAGAGTAGCTTCTAGGCAGCCTGGAGATGGGGGTTGGTTTCATTCTATATTGAGCTTTGTCTGTGTTTAAAACACATTTAATGTAAATAAATATATCAGTATGTACAGTCCAGGCTCTGTATTTTGCCCTGATTCGTATCATAGAATCCAGAATAATTCAGGTTGGGAAAGTCCTCTAAGATCATTGTGTTCCCCCAGCACTGCCAAGGCCACCACTGACCCACGTCCCCATCCACATGGCTTTTAAATCCCTCCAGCGATGGGGATTCCACCACTGCCCTGGGCAGCTGTGCCAGGGCTGGACAGCCCTTTCAGGGGAGAAATTTTCTTTAATATCCAACCTAAGCCTTGTTTGGCAGAGCTTGAGGCTGTTTCCTCTTGTCCTTTCAGAGAAGAGACTGACCTTCACCTGGCTGCAGCCTCCTCCCAGGTAACTGTAGAGAGGGACAATCCCCATTTTCCTGCCACCGGTGGGGCACTCAGGTGGACAGTCCTGGGGGACTGAACCTGGCGGTTCAGCCTCATCTTTCCAGATGGGTTCAGTGAAACCAAGCAGATCCAGCTCCAGTAAATAAACACCTTAAATCTGAAATGGGATTTCCCTTCAGAGCAGTGAGTTAAGCAAGGTGGTCACCCAGGCCCTGACACCTCTGCAGAGCTGGGCTGTGGGTCAGGACTCACCCAGGCTGAGGGGTCACCATGACCCATGAACCAAGGAAAGACGTTTCGCTTGTTCAAATGCTCAGGGAAAGGTGGATGGACATGGGACCACCCCAAAGAGAATGCAGGGGGGTTTTTTCTCTTCCAAGGAATTTGGAAATCACGGAGTGACCCTGCTTTAGGAGATGGGATGCTTTGGATTGCAAATGTAGGAACTGGAAATGGCCCGGCTGAGGTCTGAGAGCCGCTGATGCAAGCGCAGCTCTGCCCGGCCGCGCCCAGCACCGCTTCTGCCTCACTGAGCCCCGACACGGCCGGGGACAAGCGCAGCCTGGGGCAGCCCGGCCGTGCCCGCCTCTCCGCGCCGGCTGCCGCACAAACCCCGCGGCCGCAGCGCCGCTCCCGCCGCCCGAGCTGCAGGGCAGAGAGCCGGCCGGACACAAAGGACAGGCAGGGGACACAGCGCCGTCACTCAGCGCTGCGCTGGGCAGCTGCGGCTCCGCTCCTCTCTGACCAATACTGACAGATTTCAACACGATCTGGAGTAGAGAAACACAAAAACACGCCCAGATGTCGCCGGCTATTGGGTGACGGGACACCTGATAGCTGCAGGACCCGCTGTTCCCTCTCCTGCCGGCGCTGACATTTTCCCCGTGACACCACCGCGTCTCCAACAGCAACACCCGGGGGCTTCTCGGAACAGCCCCGCTCTCCCTGCTCATGTTTACTAAGCAGCTCTCCACCCTCTGCTCCAGCGGCTCCGGGGGTGATGCTGCTGCTTGGAAACCGGAGCCACACACAGCAAACCCAGGGCCTGGGGGAGCCAAATCACTTCCCGACATGGGACAGTCCCTGAACACCAGACAAAGGCCAAACCGGTGTGGTCTGGGGCAGTCGGGGCTTTATGGGGAGTAAAAGTCCTTTAAATCTTCCCCACCCCGAGTTGCCCATCCCAGGTTCTTGTTTTTCTCAAAAGCAGGGATGGGTGGGCTGTGTTCTCTCTTCTTCTAGACCAGGTTGGATGGGGCTTGGAGCAACCTGGGATAGAGGAAGGTGTCCCTGACCATGGTAGGTGTGGAACTGGGTGGTCTTTAAGGTCCTTACCAACCCAAACCACTCCATGATTCTCTGATTCTCTTCCCCATCTTCTCTTACCCACCCCCCCATCCTCCTTTCCACACCAGCCCTCTCCTCATTCCCGAGGTATTTCACATTTGCATCTCAGGCAGAAGCAGGAAAATGCTCATAACCAGGTCTTTCCATAGCCTTGTCCAGCTGAGGATCAGAGAAAGCTCCCAGAGCTCTGGATTTGCAGGGGACAGGCTGGAATCCAAACGAGCACCTGGGCAGGACAAATGCTTGTCACATCTCTGACAAATCAGCTCAGCAAAACTGTTTGCTGAACCTCTGACATTTTGATAGAAATCCGAAGCAATTCCTTGGCAGAAACGGGATTCATCTGACAACATCTATTCACCTCTGCCCCACTGAAAATACTGAGGAAAACATCACAGAATCATGGAATCCTTTAGGCTGGAAAAGCCTTCCAAGATCATGGAGTCCAATCATTCCCCCAGCACTACCAAGGCCACCACTGATCCATGTCCCCAGGTGCCACATCCACGTGGCTTTTAAATCCCTCAAGGGATGGGGACTCCACCACTGCTCTGGGCAGCTGTGCCAGGGCAGGACAACCCTTACAGTAAATAAATATTTCCTAATATCCAACCTAGACCTCCCCTGGTGCCACTTGCCTTTTGCTTTAAGCCAGCAGTGTCCCAAACTGACCAGTGAGCCCTGTGGGCCAAAGCTGCAGGAACATCAGGTGGACACAACCAATTCCACCATGATCTCATTTGGGATGGGTCTTGCTGTAATCAGGAAACTTTAAATTGCAACAAAGAGCAGAATATGGTGAAATCACGGAGCACTGGTTTCATCCCGAGGCAAACAAAGCCCCCCAAGCTGCACATCTGTGAAAATGCCTGTGATGATGTGGCACCACCGTGAGCACTTGTGCATTTATGCAGGGGAAAGATGCAGAGCTGTTGTTGTGATCATGGACACACAGATCCATTTTAAACAGATCCATTTTAAACAGACCCCCTGCTATAAAAGTGGGGGCTCCACAGTTTCCTTCACCAGACGAAAGGAAGAAAGATTCACTACCAAGCCACACCTGAGCAACTCATCAGCAAAAATGGCTCCAGGTACTTTTTATTCAAGTTTTAAAGGATTGCCAGTGCTGGGTGTGTAGGGTGACAGGAGATGATGATGGGGTGGTTCTGTGGTGGGCTACACACAATTCTTACCATTCCTAAATTAAAATATGGCAAATTATAAATCCATGAAACAGAAAACCTTTCCCTGAAGTGTGATTTTAATCCATGAATTAATCTTTAGCCTAAAGTGGACAAGGAGAGTGTGGACAGCTTGAAGAACAAGATCAAGTCACAGTTATAATAGTTATTTTTACCATAAACAGGTCAATTAAAATTTTTTACCATAAACAGTCAATTAAAACTCATATTCCAAGCTTCAGACAGGGATGAGGATGATGTCTAATGCTTATGTCCAAGTCCTACAGGCTCCAGGACATTCCTCCTCCAAAGGGTCTTTGTCTGAGATGATCTTGGGGTCTGTGTAAGCACAGGTGGGCGCTTGTGTTGGATATCACAGGATAAAAACCTTTAGGCTTGACCAAAATCACCAAATCCTACAGCTGTGACCCAGGGAGCACAAGCAGCTGGTCACAGCCCAGGTGATGCCACCAGCTCTTGTCCCAGTGAGGGCAGTGACAAGACCTGTGGGAAAACTTGGGTGTGTCAGGGAAAGCCATAGGGACACACCTCAGGTCTCATGAAGCACCCACAACTCCAGCCAGGAAGATGCTGCTGGTCACACTGGGAGCAGCACAAGCCCCGAGGGCAGGTCCAGTGAAAGGGTTTGCCTCGATTTTGGGGAGGGCTGATCTCACCCTCAGCACACAAAAAGGCACCACGGAAGGTGAGCATTGATCCAGCATGGTCAGAACAGGCTGGGAATGAACTCCCAGGTGCCACCCCCTCCTCAGCACAGTCCCCAAGCACTGCCAACACCATCCTCTCCACTTTGCAGGGTCCTGGCTCTCTCCTCTGGCCATTGCTGTGATCACCCTGGGACTGCAGTGGCCACAGCAAGGTGCCACCTTCCCAGCCATGCCCCTCTCCAGCCTGTTTGCCAACGCTGTGCTGAGGGCTCAGCACCTTCACCTCCTGGCTGCTGAGACCTACAAGGAGTTTGTAAGTGCTGTGGCCTTGGGGCACCTCCTCCGTGTTTGCCTGATAGCTCCAGACTGTAGAACTTCCCAGAGAATTTCCAGCTGTTGGTGTCTTTGCCAGTTCTCAGGGAGGAGAAAGAGTCTTGACAGGACAGGGCAGGTTGTGTCCCACCAGCCTGGACACTGTCTCCTCTCAGCTCTCCATCCCCTCTCTGACCTCCTCCTCAGGGCCATTTCCACTTGTGTTCAGACCCACTGCACAGGGCAGCTGGGAGGTGGCACGGATGTTTTGCAGGACTTCCCTGTGTTGGTCAGCTTTGTCCCTGGGAGAGTCTGAGTGCTTAAACCCAGCTGGTATCTGCTGCTGCCAGTAGCTGGCATGGGCTGTCCTCTTGGCACGAGCTGCCCCTGGGGATCATCTCCTCCTTGGGAAAACCTGTCCCAGATGTGTTCTGTGTGTTCAGCACCTTGCTCTAGGGAGAGGAAGACCTTTGTGCCAGCACACAAACTCCTGTTTCCCAGCTTTCCACCCTATCCAGAGGCACCTCGTGTCTTTATTCCTTGCAAAGAGTAACGGTGCAGGACAGCTTGGGAATTCCCTGTGGTGTTCTCCAGTACATGGACAACAGACCTGAGTGTATTTGGGATGTCTCCACAGGAACGCAGCTACATCCCAGAGGACCAAAGGCACACCAACAAAAACTCCCAGGTAGCCTATTGCTATTCAGAAACCATCCCTGCTCCTACAGGGAAGGAGGATGCCCAGCAGAAATCGGTGAGTTCTGCCCTGGGGCAGGCACAGACCTGTTTCAAGAGTCCCCACTGCAGGAACAGAGGGTTTCCACATGTGAGACCTTCAGTTATTTCTCCTTCCTCTCTCTTCTTTGCTATTTAAACCCTGCAGACCCTTCTGGGTCACACTATAAATCATATTCCCAGCTGAAGGATGAGAGGACTGTTGTCTGCACAGGACATAGGGCTGGGTGGTCCCTCAGCCTGCAAACTGAAGCTGCAGGAGCAGTGACACCCTCTGGGTCACTCCAGGATGTTCCAGAGGGAGCAGGACACTGCCAAATACCTCACCCACAGAGCTTTGATTCTTTCTTGACTTGATTTCAGGACATGGAGCTTCTCCGGTTTTCCCTGGTTCTCATCCAGTCCTGGCTGACCCCCGTGCAGTACCTGAGCAAGATGTTCCCAAACAACCTGGTTTTTGGCACCTCAGACAGGGTGTATGAAAAGCTAAAGGACTTGGAAGAAGGGATCCAAGCTCTGATGAGGGTAAGTCACAGCACAACTGTGGAATAATCTCCTGGGCACAGGGCACCCTTGGGGATCCCCAAACCATGAGAAACCTCCCCACCTTCCACTCTGCAGCCCATGGGCATCCTTTGGGTTCTGCTTTTCTTTAGATCATGAGATCACAACTTCCCAGTGCACAGGTGCCATCACTGGGGAGGGTAAGAACACAGGACAAACATTAGCAGCACTGCCATGAGCCCCAAAGGAGCAGAATCCGTAAGGAATCACAATATTTTATATCCAAAACCTCTCCAAACCCAGCACCAAAGAATTTTCAGTTTGTACAATGACATACGTTGTACAAACAGCAGCAATAATGTTTGTTATGTCTCCAGGCAAAGTACTTTGAAATAGGGCAAATTTTCAAGGTCTGCAAACTCACAGTATTTTATAAAAACATCTTTGTGTGGGAAAGGACCTGCTCTGATATTTCCTGCTTCCATTAATGCAACATTCAGGGAGCTCAGGGCTGGAGGGTGATCTCTCCAAGTAAGATCTTGTCACAATATCAGGAAATCCCGGGATGGTTCGGGTTGGAAAAGACCTTAAAGCCCATCCAGTGCCACCCCTGCCACGGGCAGGGACACCTTCCACTATCCCAGGCTGCTCCAAGCCCTGTCAAACCTGGCCTTGGACACTTCCAGGGATGCAGCGGCCACAGCTGCTCTGGGCACCCTGTGCCAGGGCCTCCCTCCCTCACAGCAAGGAATTTCTTCCTAATACTTAACCTAAATCTCCCCCTTTTCAGTTTAAAACCATTCTCCCTTGTCCTATCACTGTCTCCCTGTGTAACAAGTCACTCTCCCCCTTTTTCATAAGCCCCTTTAAGGTCTTAATTTTTGTTGTGTTGTTTTAAATGCAATTGCCAATTATCCGCCAGGAAACCCTTCAGTAATATTTATTCCCTAAGTTTATCTGTCATCATCACCCTGTGCCAGAGCTCTGAGAGCTGTTAGAAATGAGTCTGGACTTTTATCTACATTTTCTAGCATTTAAATGACTCCACAAGTGAGGCCCTGTGAGTAAACAGAGACCTTCTGTGCTGGAGTAAGCAGGTAAAGGAATCGGGATAATTCCATTCCACGTGTTTGGACCCTGAGAAGCCGCACACAGAAACTACACAAATATTCTTATTTCACCAATTTTGGGCACTTTTTACTTCGCCAAAACCATACTGTTGCTGAGCGCAGCAGGAGAAGTGGCTGACTGCAGGTCTCCAGGTGGAGGAGTGGGTCTGGGTCAGAGGTTTGGGAAAGCAGGAGAGAATTATTTGTTCAGTTCCCCATCTCCTTGGCTGGAGGGGCTACAGAGAGACCCTGTGATTTTGCCTTTATTTTAAGCCCCCCAGGACATCCTCCCTCCCTGCAGCCTCGCTGGCACACTCAGTGGAGCATCACCCCATGTCACCACCACCACCTGTGCATTCCTGCCACGCACAAACTCAAAAAGACTTCTGAAATCCGATTTAAGAGCAGGGGGGAATCCCCCTGACCTCTCCCAGTGCTCGGCGGGAGGTTCGGCACTGGGAGATGCTCCTGCCCGGCCCCGCCTCTCCCGGAATGTCCCCGTTGTCCCGCAGGAGCTGGAGGACCGGAGCCCGCGGGGTGCCCAGGTCCTCAAACCCACCTACGAGAAATTCGACCTCCACCTGCGCGGCGAGGACGCGCTGCTCAAGAACTACGGGTTGTTGTCCTGCTTCAAGAAGGACCTGCACAAGGTGGAGACCTACCTGAAGGTGATGAGGTGCCGGCGCTACGGCGAGGGGAACTGCGCCCTCTGAGCTGGCGCGGCCGCCCCGCTCCGCGGAGAGAAAGCTGGAGAATAAAACCCGCTACTGCCCACACGAGTTTGGCTTTTGGGGAGACGGGATGTTCCAGGGGGGTGGGAGGGGTGAGCTGCCACCGGGACAGGGGGGATTTGGAGCTGGAGAATGGGGATTTGGGTTTGGGGATGAGGATTTGCATCTGAGGAGCGTGGATTTGGGGCTGGGAGGGTGAATTTGGTGGTAGATTTAGCGCTACAGGATGGATTTAGGGCTGGGGTTACAGAGCTGGGGCTGAAGGGGTGAATTTGGGCTGGGGGGCAGATTTGGGGGTAGATTTGGAGCTGGGGTTG
>VZRZ01004586.1:20290-31360 GCA_013398175.1 Climacteris rufus | reverse complement strand
CCCAACACAACCCAACCCAACCCTTCCCAACCCCAGCGGAAGATTGCCCTTGGCAGTCGCCCTTCTCGCCAGCATGGTGCTGTGGGCATGGCCTCCCTCACACCTCCCTGAGCTGGGGAGGAAACCACAGAAAAGAGGGAGATCAGGCAATAGCAGCTGAAAAAGGAGGAACGGCATCAGGCAGGAGCGGGAGCGAGCGGACAAAGGCGCCGGTGCTCGGCTCCTCCCTAATGAATGAGGCTTTGACAGAGTTTATTGTCCCTGACGCCGTTCATTCCCAGGCTGCTCCCTGGAGACGTTCCCTCCTCTGCCTGTGCCGCTGAAGCCCTGCCAGTGCTGGTGATGGGAACGGGATGGATCCTGGGCAGGGATCCCCAGGAACCCACAGCTGGCACCGGTGTTGGGAATGGGATGGATCCTGTGAGAGGATCCTTGGGAACCCACATCCAGAGCCAACCCCATCCCAGAGGAGGTTCCTGCTGCGTGTCAGGGCTGAAAGCCCCTTCACAGGCAGGTCCCGATCCTGGTGGGATTCCCCCTGGAAATAGGAGTTTTTACACTCCCTGGGACCACGTGCAGCACAGAAAAGCTTCCTGGTACCCCACGAGATGGGATCGAACCGGCACAGAGCTGTACTGGGCATCTGGGATGCAGAGCCGGTTTTCCAGCAGGGACAGAGCTTTGTCCTGGCCCCACATAAAACCGAGGCCCAGCTGGACACGTGAGGACGGCCCAGATGGTGGGTGGCCGGAGGGCAGCTCCAGCACGGCTCGGGAATGTGCTGCTGCCATCGGGAAGGCCAGCACCGCTGCCCTGCTCTCGGCGAGGCGCTCGGGGATGGAGGTGTCTCCATTATTTATCCAGTGCCACAAAAATTCCCAGCCCCATGTCAGGCCTGGGGTGGAGCCTGGACAAATCTTCTGGAGCCAGGATTGCTGCGGTGGCTCCTCCTGCAGCATCTCCCCCCAGTTCCCGGCATCTCCAGATGAGCACACCCAGACCCGTCCCCACTCCGGAGGAGCCGGGAGAGTGGGATGATGAATTCCCCATTTCCCAGCACCACGGAATCGTCACCATCGCTCTGTGGAGAAATCCCCCTGTGGAAGTGGAGGATTCAGCCCTGGGGGCGACATGGGGTGGGCTCAGCCCCCCACTTCGGCACCTCCTGCCCCCAGAGCAGATTCCAGGCGCTGCTCCTGCCCCGGGAACAGCAGGAGCTCGGAGACGAGCACGGAGGAGCTGCCGTGGCACCACTGGTCTCTCCTCTGCCCCTTCCCAGGCTTCCCAGCCCCCCCTCTCCAGGCTCCCAGCCCCTGCCCGGGGCTCCAGGAGGATTTCTGATCCCTGAATCCTCGGGATGATTCCCAGACCCTTCCCTTGGTGGGATCTGACGGGATCCGTGTGCTCAGACTCTCCCACCCTTGCCAAGGTCACGGCGAAGCTCCGACACCGAGCGCAGCTCCGCGCGGCAAAGCCCTGTGCAAACACTAATTAATCCTCACTAACGAACTCCAAATTTATGGCTTAGTTAAGTGTCTGTCTGGCACAGGCTGTTAAATCCCTAATCCCATCCCTCCGGAGCTCGGGAAGAGGGACGGCAAAGCCCTGGGTGGCCCCGGCCTCACCCGACTGTGCCGGGCTCAGGGACCGTGGAGGTGGGGCCTGAGCCCTCACCAAAGCTCCATCAGAGCAGCTGCTGGGGCTGCAGCCACTGGGATCACCCCAAAAAGGGATCACCCCAAAAAGGGATCACCCAAACATGGATCACCCCAAAAAGGGATCACCCAAACATGGATCACCCCAGAAAGGGATCACCCCAAAAAGGGATCACCCCAGAAAGGGATCACCCCAGAAAGGGGTCACGCCAGAAAGGGGTCACCCCAAAAAAGGATCACCCCTAAAAGGGGTCACCCCAAAAACCAGACCATCAGCACAGGGACCCCAGCACCAGTGCCATTCTGACACCATACTGGGATCCAGTCCCACTGTGCCAGTCCTGGGGTCTGAGTCCTCACCAAAGCTGCCTCGGAGGGTCTGCAGCCACTGGGACCCCCCCCAAAAAAGAATCACCCCAGAGAGGGGGTCACTCTAAAAATGGGGTAACTCCAAATAGAGACCATCCCAAAAAGGATCACCCCAAAAATGGGATCACCTCAAAATGGGGTCCACCCAAAAAACGGGTATCACCCCAAAAACGGGGTCACCCAACCGAGGGTGTCACCCCAGAAAGGGGTCTCCAGCACAGACCCCCCTGGGGGACCCACGGCCGCGCCATTCCAGCCCCGGATGTGCCGGCAGTGACCGAGCCCTCACATCCTGCTGCTGCTGCTGCTGCTGCTGCAAGATGCCAATTCCCTTTGGGAATTCTGCGCACACACGGCCTGGCTGTGCCAGGAGCTGGATAATGGGAACGTTTAAGTGCCCAACCCAAACCGCCCCGACCGACACCCTGTCAGCCCCCATTAACTCCCGCTTTGTTGTCCCATAAAAATGACATTCCCGGCGCAGGGAGCGCGGCGGCTGATGGCTCTGGGAAGCTGTTCAAGAGCTCGGACGCTCGGCAGAGGTTTTGCAAATAAACACTAAAAATCAATGGAACAGTGGGAAGTTAACGGAATCCCGCTCCGGCAAACTCCGGCAATTTCCGACACGGGGAGGATTTTGTTGGGTTTAACCCATTTTCCAAGGCAGGAATTTGATCCCAACTCTAAGTCACCATGGAAGCTGTGGCTGCTCCATCCCTGGAATGTTCATATCCAGCTCGGACAGGGCTTGGAGAAACCTGGGATAGTGGAAGTGTCCCTGCCTGCAGTGGGACTGGATGGGCTTGAAGGTCCTTTCCAACCCAACCCAACCCAACTCATCCCAAACCATTCTGGGATTCCACAATTCCATGAAATGCCGGTCCCGGCTCTCCCTGGCTGCTGGAGAGAGTCATCAGCCATTGAGAAGTTAATTAAACCCCGGGATCTCAGGCTTCCTTAATTAAAGGTGAGCAGCTCCATTAGCGACGAGCGCGACGCCGGAGCTGCATCTTCAGGGAGCTGCTGGGGGCGGGGGGACCCGCTCCTTTTCCTCCCGGAACACGGAGATTTCAGTCCCAAATCTGATGGGAACGTGCTGGTTTATCACAGGCTGGGGAACCCGGAGCAAAATCACAGCTTTTTGGGTAAAATGAAGGATGGAGCAGCTCCGAAGGGAGCTGGCAGCACCCCCAAATTCCCTCTTCCCAAAATAACCCCCATGCGGCTCGGAACACCCAATAAGGTGAGAGAATTCCGGCTCTCCTGTCCAAGTAACATGGTTACACCAGGCCGGGGCTAATTAAGGTCTATTTCCAGGAAGCAGCAGCCTGTATCCGCCAGGATTCCAGAGGGGGATTGAGCATGGAGCACTGCTGCTCCCAGCTGCCAGGGGGGCCTGCTCCCAGCCCCAGCCCCTTCCCAAGGGCAGAGGATGGGGGTGGTGATGGATGCAGGCACAGCTGGAGCAGCTGGAAATGCTCCTGGCAAACCCAGCTCCCACATTCCGGGGCTCCTGGGGACTCTGCAGCCCCCAGGGATCCCAGGGTGGCCCGGGAAGAGCCAAGCACTGGGGGCAGGATCCCACCCGGAGCAAGAGGGGCTCCCAGGGATCCAGGGAGGCTCCTGCTCCCAGGAAGCCAAGGCAAGGGAGGGGAGATGGTTCATCAGCGGTGTCACACCACAGTTCACCCTCGGCTGAACCCGCCAGGGATGTGCCAGGCGAGAAATCCATCCTGGAGCTGCATCCCAGAGGATGGTGAGTGACAGGGAACAGGCAGCGTCTGGAACACTCCACCCACTGATCCCGGGGCACCCAGAGCAGGGGGAGCGGCCTGATCCCTGGGATGAGCCGGAGCTTCCAGCTCCCCCACAGACTCCAGGGCCTTTTCCAAGAATCCCGGGTGCCAACACCCATGGATGGACCCCAGAGGGGACCCAGAGCCTGGTGGCGCCGTGGGATGGCAGGTGGGGAGAGTCCCCCCTCCCTGCCAGCGCAATTAGGGAAGCTCATTATTTGCAAAGTAATTAGCAGAGCTAATCAACTCCGAGCACCACGGCGGAATGAGCGGGAGGAGAGCGGGAGCTGCCAGCTGGAAACGCCAGCGCCAGGAGCGGGGCCGGGAGCAGGGACAGGGACGCAGCACCCTGGGGTGCCCCGTGGGACCCCGTGCCGGGGCAGAGCCCAGCGCTGCGGGAAGGAGCCCACCCGGAGCACGAGGGGCTCCCAGGGACCCATGGAGGCTCCGGCTCCCGGGAAGGGCAACAAGGAAGGGGATGTGGTTCATCGGCGCTGTCACGGCACGGTTCACCCTCGGCTGAACCCGCCAGGGATGTGCCGGGTGGGGAATCCATCCTGGAGCTCCCCGGAGGCACTGACAGGGAACAGGAGCTGCGGGAGCAGGACAGGGATGTGCCGGGTGGGAAATCCATCCCGGAGCTCCCCGGAGGCACTGACAGGGAACAGGAGCTGCGGGAGCAGGACAGGGATGTGCTGGGTGCAGAATCCATCCCGGAGCTCCCTGGAGCCGCTGACAGGGAACAGGAGCTGCGGGAGCGCTGGGGGAGCGACTGTTCCGCACCAGAGCCCCGGGAAGCTCCAGGGAGGCCGCGCTCCAACAGTGCCTTCCCGGTGTCCTGGGCAGGGCCGGGAATGGCAGCGGGAGCAGCAGCAGCCCCCGGGAAGGGGCAGCCCTGAGGATTGCAGGGATTGGGGACGGGCATGGGCAGCTCCCGGTGACATCCGGTGACATCCACAGGCAGCTCCGAGCAGGTGCTGGCTTGGGAAGTGAAGCGTGAAGAGGGCATTTGGCTTTTCCAGCCTCTCCAGCTTCTTCAGCTTCTCCTGCTCGAGTGCTCCCGCTCTGCCTCCCCCCATTCACAGCCGCAGTCCCTGAGAGCCACTCGAGTGACAAGAGTGGCCCTGGAGGGTTTGAGGCTTTAAGTGACAGAGGGCACGGCCAGGAGCTGGCAGGGAGAAGGGCAGCACAGCCTGAGAATCCCGGGATAACTGAGGTTGGAAAAGCCTCAGAGCCCATGGAGTCCAACCATCCCCAGCAGTGCCAGGGCCAGCCCTGCCCTGTCCCCAAGTGCCACATGCCCAGGGCTCTGAGATCCCCCAGGGATGGGGACTCCACCCTGGGCCAGGCCTGCCCAGCCCTTCCCAGGAGGAATTCCCCAAATCCAACCTGAGCCTGCCCTGGCCCAGCCTGAGGCCGTTCCCTCTGCTCCTGTCCCTGTTCCCTGGGAGCAGATCCCAAATCCCCCCTGGCTGCCCCTCCTGGCAGGAGCTGTGCAGAGCCAGCAGGGCCCCCTGAGCCTCCTTTGCTCCAGCCTGAGCCCCTTTCCAGCTCCCTCAGCATTCTCCAGCCCCTCCCAGCCCCATTCCCTGCCCTGGACACCCCCCAGCCCCTCCAGGGCTCTCCAGAGCTGCCCCCAGGGTGCCAGGGGGTCCCTGGGCAGGGCCAGCACAGGGGACAGTCCCTGCCCTGGGGCTGTGCCCACACTGGGGCTGGCACAGCCCGGGGGCCATCGGCCTCCTGCCCCCCTGGGCACCCCTGGGCACAGCAGCCCAGGCCCTGCCCAGCTCTGCAGCCCCTCTGCCCCAGCTGCAGCCTCCCAGGGCCTTGGGCCGAGCCCAGGGCAGGAGCCAGCACTTCATGGAATCCTGGAATGGTTTGGGTGGGAAAGGACCTTAAATCCCATCCCATTCCACCCCCTGCCATGGCAGGGATACCTCCCACTGTCACAGGATGCTCCAAGCCCCATCCAACCCGGCCTTGGACACTGCCAGGGAAGCAGGGGCAGCCACAGCTTCTCTGGGCCTTCATTACCAAACCAGGCTATGCCAGAGCCTTTAACTGGAATTTGACAATTTTAACACAATTCCCATTATTCCCAGCACATGGCAGCTCACCAGGGCCCCTGTCCCAGTCCTGCACAGCACCAGCACCCAGGGCAGGGGATCTGGAGGTGCCCCCACAGTGGCACCCGCTGGCACCGTGGGTACAACTCTGTCCCTTGGGACTGGGGACCCTTCCCAGGGCCGTGGCTCCGGAGCTGACCTGCCCCGCTCCCAAAACCAGCCAGAGCTGCTCCCAGCCCTTCCAAGGCTCCTGCAGCACTCCTGGCACTGCAGGAGCTCAGCACAGCCGGAGCCAGCTCAGCCAGGCCAGGCCCAGCTGGGATTTGGGATCAGCCAGGATGCACCAAAGGCTTTTCCCCATCATCATCCTCAACATCCTCCCCAGGGAACCACGTCTGGCACAGAGTGGCTGCTCCAGTGCCCTTCCCAAGCCAGCCTGGGCTCTGCCGGGAGGGAACAGCTGCTCCAGCCCATCCTCTGGCCCCTCCTGTGTCCATCCTCTCATCCCTCCTCAGCTGCTCCATCCCATCCTCCTGTCCCATCCTGTACCCATCCCACCCTCCTGGCCCATCCTGTGTCCATCCCCACCTCCTTCATCAGCTGCTCCATCCCATCCGAAGGCTTCGATTCACCCCAGGAGAGATGAGCCCTTGTTTGAAGCTCCTGCTGCTCCCATGTGCTCCCTCTGCCCGGCCCTTTCCATGGGAGAGCAGCAGGACCTGGAGCCTGGGGATGGGAATCCCACCCTGCAATGGCTCGGGCTGTCCAGGACATTCCCAGCCATGAGGAACAGCAGGAACTGCATCCTGTGGGGATGGGAATTACCCTGCCATGGGTCCAGGGTGTCCAGGACGCTCCCAGCCATGAGGAATAACAGGAACTGCAGTCCATAGGGATGGGGATCATCCCACAATGGGTTCAGGGTGTCCAGGACACTCCCAGCCATGAGGGACAACAGGAACTGCAGCCTGGGGGGCACCGGGATGAGCTGGATCCAGCCTGGGATGGGCCAGATCCACAGGCAGCGCCGCCCCATTGCAGGATCCCACAGCTGGAAGTGACCTCAGTTCCAGGGGATCAACATTCCAGCTGGGAGACCCCAAAGTGGGGGCACAACACCCCAAAGTGGGGGCACAACACCCACAGGAAAATTTGGAACGGCAGGGAACAATGGAAGCGACGGCACGGAAACGACGGAGCTGCTTCAGCACAGGGGAGAACTATAAATAATAAAGTTATAAATTATAGAATCCTGGAATCCTGGAATGGGCTGGGTGGGAAGGGACCTTAAAACCCATCCAGTGCCATGGGCAGGGACACCTTCCCCTGTTCCAGGGTCTCCAGCCTGGAGCAGAGAAGGCTCCAGGGAGAGCTCAGAGCCCCTGGCAGGGCCCAGAGGGGCTCCAGGAGAGCTGGAGAGGGGCTGGGGCCAAGGGCTGGAGGGACAGGACACAGGGAATGGCTCCCAGTGCCACAGGGCAGGGCTGGCTGGGACATTGGGAAGGAATTCCTGGCTGGGCTGGCATTCCCAGAGAAGCTGTGGCTGCCCCTGGATCCCTGGCAGTGCCCAAGGCCAGGCTGGCCGGGGCTGGAGCAGCCTGGGGCAGTGGGAGGTGTCCCTGCCCTGGCAGGGCTGGGGCTGGGGGGGCTCTGGGCTCCTTCCCACCCAAACCATTCCAGGATTCCACGATCCCAGATGTGCCCCCTGTGTGCTCCTTCCCTGACACCCCAAACCCCCTCGGAGGCGGCTCCACCTGCAGCTGCTGAACCCACACCAGCTCCTCCCGAGGCTCTGCCAGCATGGAATGAAGATAATTCAGAATTAAGATCATTTGGAATGAAGATAATTCAGAATTAAGACAATTTGGAATGAAGACACTTTGGAATTACACACGAGGCTTTCAGCCCCACGGCCGCTGATGTCTCAAGCCCTTGCTTGATTCAATTAAACACTCCGGTTAATTACCCTCATCCTTTGGAGATCTCCTCTCCTCTCCCACCCCTCGGGAGCCTGGAGCCAGCAGATGGAGCATTCCCTGCCCCAGCATTCCACACCCAGGCCCCTCTGGGATGGATCAGCCACCCCAAACGGCCTCATTTGCCTCAGGATTGCCCTTTCCAAGGAAAGCTTGGCTTAAACACATCCAGATCCAGCAAAAAGAATCAGAGCCCTTGAAGCTTTACAGGGGAATTTTGGGATGCCCAGGGAAGCTGTGGCTGCTCCTGGATCCCTGGAAGTGTCCAAGGCCAGGCTGAAGCAGCCTGGGACAGTGGGAGGTGTCCCTGCCCATGCGCTGTGAGGTCCTTCCCACCCAAACTATTCCAGGATTTTATGATTCCAATACTCCCGGCTGAGGAAGAATCACGGAAGAATTCCTAAATTTGGGTTTGGGCGCTGACAGGAGCATCCCAAGGGGGTTTAACCCCGCCTGGCAGCCCCATGCCAGCCTCAGCCCAGCTCCAAACCCCTCCTGGAGGGAAGCAGGGAAGGCAGTGCCCTTTCCAAGGAATTAATGGGGGAATCAGCCGAGCATGGCCCTGCCCATTCCCGGGGGATTCATGATCCATCAGCTCTTGGCTCGCTGCCCCCTCTCCAGGGCTAAGGAGGAAATTGAGACATCCCAAAATATCCACTCGTTCCACAAGGAGCTCCTGGCTTTTTCCTTCATCATTTTCCCACCACGACGTTGGAATTTGGTGTTAAACCAGCTCAGATTCCTCCAACAGCCCCGGGAGCTCCGGCAGAGCTTCTCCAAGTGAGGCTGAGATCCCTGGAAAAGCTGCAGCAGCAGCCCCAGCACGGCCAGGAGCAGCCCTGCTCCAGGTACATCCAGGTTTTCCAGAATAAATGGGAAAAATGGCATTGCAGCCACAGGGTCCTTCCCAACCACTGGAATTCATCCACCCACTGCTGGCGTGTCTCCCTCAGGGGTGAACTGCCCAGGAAAAGGGCAGAAATCATGGGTATAAGTTGGATTTATCCACTGGATGCTGGAATGAAGACTCCCCAGACTGTGCACCTGGAACTGGGGATGCATCCTGGATACCCCAAACTGGGCACCTGGAACTGGGGATCCCAAACTGGGCACCTGGAATTGGGTCACTGCACCCTGGATACCCCAAACTGGGCACCTGGAACTGGGCATCCCAACCTGGGCACCTGGGATTGGGGGATGCATTCTGATAACCCCAAACTGGGCACTGCATCCTGGATACCCCAAACTGGGTGCTTGGAATTGGGGGATGCATCCTGGACATCCCAACCTGGGCATCCCAACCTGGGCACCTGGGATTGGGGGATGCATTCTGATAACCCCAAACTGGGCACTGCATCCTGGATACCCCAAACTGGGTGCTTGGAATTGGGGGATGCATCCTGGACATCCCAACCTGGGCATCCCAACCTGGGCACCTGGGATTGGGGGATGCATTCTGATAACCCCAAACTGGGCACTGCATCCTGGATACCCCAAACTGGGTGCTTGGAATTGGGGGATGCATCCTGGACATCCCAACCTGGGCATCCCAACCTGGGCACCTGGGATTGGGGGATGCATTCTGATAACCCCAAACTGGGCACTGCATCCTGGATACCCCAAACTGGGTGCTTGGAATTGGGGGATGCATCCTGGACATCCCAACCTGGGCATCCCAACCTGGGCACCTGGGATTGGGGGATGCATTCTGATAACCCCAAACTGGGCACTGCATCCTGGATACCCCAAACTGGGTGCTTGGAATTGGGGGATGCATCCTGGACATCCCAACCTGGGCATCCCAACCTGGGCACCTGGGATTGGGGGATGCATTCTGATAACCCCAAACTGGGCACTGCATCCTGGATACCCCAAACTGGGTGCTTGGAATTGGGGGATGCATCCTGGACATCCCAACCTGGGCACCTGGAATTGGGGATGCATCCTGATAACCCCAAACTGGGCACCAGGGACTGGGCATCCCAACCTGGGCACCTGGAACTGGAGATCCCAAACTGGGCACCTGGAACTGGGGATCCCAAACTAGGCACATAGAATTGGGGATGCATCCTGGATACTCCAAACTGGGCACCCCATACTGGGCACTTGGAACTGGGGATGCATCCTGCACCCCAAACTGGGCACCTGGGACTGGGGATGCATCCCAACACCCCCCGTTGCTTGGGCCATGGTGGTTCTGGGCAATTCCCGCCCGAATCCCTGTGATCCCTTGGGATACCCCGCATTCCCTGCGCTGTCCCCGAGCCCCCAGAACTCCCAGCTCTGCTGTCCCCACCCAGCCCAGAGCGTCCGGAGCAGGCACGGGAAGCTGGGCCTGGCATCGGCCGGAGCAGCCTCGGGTGTGGCTGCACAGGAACCCAGCGAGCCCCACGCGGGTTTGGGTCCCCAGCGGCGTTTTGGCCGCTCCAAGGAGAGGGGAACCGGGGAACTGGGGTCAGCGCTCCCGGGATGGGGATGGTCCAGACCCCGGGGCACCGGGAGATGCTCCTGCCTCCCCCCAGCGTTGTCCAGCGGACAGGAACGGGCACGGGGACAAAGACAGAGCCAGCACGGCCATCCCAGGGCCCCGGGAGGAGCTGCTATCCCGAGTTTCAGAGCAGATGCGGAACGGGGCCGTGGCTCCAGCACCTCCCTGCCCTCCCTGCTGGGATTTGGGCTGGCGTGGGAGGGGATGCACTCCCAGCCCCTTTTATCCCTGCTCCCTGTGGGTTTCATCCCTGTGGATGCTCCAGCACGGCCCCGCGGGCACCGGGACGGGAATGGGGGGTGTTGGAAAGAGGGAGCAGCTCGGAGCTGTCCTGGAGCTCCTGGGGGGCTGCACTGGGGCTGCACCAGAACTGCACTGGAGCTGCACCAGAGCTGCATTGGGGCTGCACCCGAGCGCTCCGTGCCCGCCCGCACGTGACGGGGGAAGGAGGGAAAGCAGCCGCAGAAAAGTAGGGCAGCAGGGCCGGGAGCAAGGGAAGAGCTGCTCAGGATGGAGCTGCGTCCCCTCTGCGGGGCTGGGAGAGGGGACACCCCGAGCTGCCACTGTCACTGTCACTGTCCCCCCGTGCTGCTCACAGGACCCCCGAGAGCCCCTCGTCACCCCGGGGGCTGCGCTGTGCCGGCGGGTCCGGGGAACAGGGAGGATGGATCTGTCAGCCAAACAGGGTAAAATCCATGGCACAGGCAGGATCCATGGCAC
>VZRZ01004578.1:731804-806576 GCA_013398175.1 Climacteris rufus | reverse complement strand
TTTGTGTTGTTACTGCGACAGATTTCCTCTTCCTAACATTTGCAGATAACTAAGTGACCCTGACTGGCAGGACACTACATGTCAAAAGATCTGAGTTTGGGGCAGTCTGGGTTAGAGGTCTGCATTGTGAATGAGAGCACTTCCTACCCCAGGAAGCTCCAGGTCACTGCTCTGTTTGAAGCAGCCAACAATGTGGCCAGCTGTTGGAGCTTTGGCAAAATGTGAACACACACAATCTCATAAACCCCCACACATGTAAAATGAAGAAAAAGCCTGATGTTTAGGACTTCCTTTCACTTGCCTCGAGTTTATTTTTTCTTCCAATACTGATTACAAGCTGGAAGTACTTCAAAAGTACTTCTGGACTTTGTTTAATACTGTTTTCTGTGCAGAACTAGACGTGCCAGAGTATTTTAGAATTCAACTCCTGTGATACCCACTACAGAAATTACAGTTATTGTTGTGTAGTAATTTCTTTGAAGCTTCTTCAGCACCAGTGGCCATGTACACAATCACACCTTGGAAAATACTTACTCTATGTGACTTTTCTGTAGCTTCAGATTTTCTTTGCAAGCCTCCAGGGACATGAAGACCTTAGCTCTGGCCTACATTTCTTCTATTAAGTCCACTTTTGCTTATTCTGCTTTGCCAATACTACCTTTATGTCCTTTTCTTGCCTTTCTACCTACCTCTATGATCTATTGGTAGCTGTTCAATCCTTTCTAAAATTTCTGTTTTGCCTTGAGACAAATGGAATGAAAAATGCACTGTGATTAAACTTACGTGTAGTATGGAGAAATAACATTTTTATTTTCTCTCTCAATTCTAAGGCAACTATTTTAGGAGTGGGAGGGGATATTGCATCCTTGATATTTCTGTATTTTCTAGAACCTGGAGCCTGAAGTAGGGGACAGTATCAATCCACAGATCAAAGAATATTTTTAGATTACCTCTTTTTCTTTTTCTTGAGAAGTGTTGAAAACTCAGTGTTCATATTCTTTCACAAACCTTTCTGCTTTCCTCCCTGGTGTGAACTGATGGTTGAAGTAAATAATCTGGGAAGGGCATAGTCTTGCTGTATGTCAAGTAGTGAAAAATGCAACTTTTTATAGTGTTGGTGAAATGAAATAGTTTTATCCGTCATGGAAAACTTGTCAATTCTGGTCCTATCAAACCTAAATTTCTTCTTGGTGTGGGTCATCTTCCTAAATAAAGAAGAGAATAAACTTACTTGCATTTCCTCACTGGTAACTGCTGTTCACTTTCTTGTACCACTAACACCCAAGTCAATACTGTTTTTTAACATTTAGTAGTCTGTCCTTACTGACCTTCATCTCTTTGCCAGTCCCCTTGACCATGTGTCCTGGTTTATTACCCAGTCAACCTCCCATTTTCTCCTCTGCTTGGGGTTTGGTAGGATTAGTTCAATGCTCAGGGAGGGAAAGCAGGCCGTATGATCAGCTTGACCAATCTGAAAGGCTGACTGCTGAATTACAAGTAGCAAGTAGTGGGAGTACTACTCACAGTGAGCAGTTTATGAGCAATTTGCAGACTGAAATTGGTTTACCCAAAACATTTATTGGACAGCTTCAAATAGAAAACTAACTTGTAAAAACTGCAGTTTGTTCATGAACTGCATTCGTGAGTATGATAAATTATGTGGTACAAACTCTTTGCCCGCTGTTAACTTCACCAAGGGAGACATAAGATGCTGCTGATGCCACTGGAGAGAGCTGAGGGCCCATCACCCCTACTGTACAAAAATACTGTTTAAATGAAAGAACTCATGTGAAACGAAGCAAATGATGGAATAAACATTGCAGATGCAATTGAAGATGCATGCCAACTTAAATGAATTAGAAATGAATGTTAATGTTCCTTAGATCAAGAAATTACCAGCTTGTGCCCAATCTCCTTTAAGTTCTTAATTCTAAAAATACAGTCTTAGTCTTCAACTTGTCAAAAATTGAGAGAGCAGCTGTACTATGTCAACCAAAATATTTAATCCTTCTTTGTTCCCATAGTTCTTCCTCCTTCCCTGGACTGACCCCCATAAAACCCTAACAAGAAAGGAAGCACAGTCTAGTTGATGTGACATTTTTGTGACAGTCATGGTCTGTAGCTCTTTCATTTATGCAAATCCAGTTAGGTATTCTGATGTGTCATCTGTATGTAACGTGAGTACTTTGTAGCTCCAATGACAACCTTACTTTGCTCTGATAATTGTCCTACAGTTGCTAATGTCTGTGAAGCAGGTGGATCATGAGCTGCTCTTTCAGGTATCCTAGGTGAGGAGGATACATGCTGAATGGCAAGTTTTTTAGCTGAAGGGGTTGTTAGTGTCAAGTCTTTGTATAGCCTTTTAGGTTGAATTTCATAATTATGAAGTAAGTTGAGAAGGTTCTTTAGAAATATTTATTAAATGCTTTCTGAGCTGCAACTCTCAGTAAAGTCAAAAACATTTCCTTTCTGCCTCTGAGGACAACATTTTGTCCACAGATTGTAACTTAAACTTATTTTTATCTGAAATACTATGTTTCAAAGGCTGGTAAGAGATTTATTGTGATGTATTAAACCATCTGTTTCCAAGGACTGTGCTTTGCATTCCAGCATTAGCCAAGGCTTGTGGTGCTGTGTTTTTGATTCTCAAAGCTCCTTTGCCATTTTAACTTACTTGTAGGTAATAGAGTTTTTTCACTGACTGGTAAAGGAGATATCCTTGAGCAGTCAAATCTTGAGCAGTCTACATGGGAGGTCATCTGCAGGGCTACTTGCAACTTTTTTCTACTGATTTTTTCCTTTCCTGTCCAGACTCCTAATAAAGAGTGGAATCAATAAAAAATTAAATGCAAAGTAGCAGTTTTTCCAAAATGCAGCAATGAATGAAGAAAATGCTTTTAAGGAGGGAAGTAAAAGATATTAACTTCTTTTAAGATAGCTAGCTATAAGTTGGAATATATTTTAATCTATTTCAATAAAATGTATGGGGCAAAATGGTACAAGTCTATGGGATCAAAGTTCAAATGGTGTAAATTTTTCTTCCATCTGCAAAAAAACCAGCATTTGTCAGGAAGCTTTTCTTTCTCTGTAAGCATTGCACTCAAACTCAGAGAGTTTTGGAGGTTGTTCAATGCTGGCACTGTTTTATTATGACTGGAAGAAAATAAAATTTTGAGAGATAATAGTTTATTTGCCAAAAAAGGCAGATTTGGCTCTACCAAGCCTATTCACAAAATTTGGGAAAAATGCTGAAATAGCAGATACAATTTTGCTGCCTGGAAAACATTTTCTTTTTGTTTTGTTTTGTGCCGTTTTTTTAAATGTTTGTTTTAGGGTTTTTTTTTGTTTGTTTTGTTTGTTTGTTTGTTTGTTTTTATATTGTCTCGTCCAAATGGCTTTTCATGCACAATAGTAACTTGGGAGCAGATAATCATATACTGACTTGCAAGGTTGGTAACTTAAGTGTGGTAAAAGGATAAGAAGGGGCCAGCACCACCTCCAAACAACCTTCCAAAATCCTACTATTTTAAAGTAGCATGAATTGCATGGATTGCATGGCATTTAGTTCCTTTTCTTAATGAGTCTTTTTGTCTTTCAATGCCCTGGTAATCCCAAATTTCAAGAACTTACTTGTTTCCTTTATGTAAGTGAAGCAAATATTCCTCAAGGCTAGTTTCTTTGTGAGAGGATAGTTTATATCACATGAAAAGGGAACCTCCAGGAGTTTTTCTTTGCCCTTAATCTCTGTTTTTGTTTTCATAGGAAGGAAACACTAGCCAGGGCTGTCCTAGGAATGAGTAAGAGATCCTAGGATCATGTCCAAGGATTCACATGTTATTTCCTGACAAATATATTGCCTATGTAGCAAAACTGTGCTGCTCAGCTTGTGCTGCTTAGGAATTGCTGTGCTCTGATATAGTTTTTGAACTCAAAAATTCAGGAAGTCTACAAACATAATGTTTTGAGTATTACAATGACTACCAGCTAAAGGTACTAGAGAAAATAGCTTGTTTGCCTTAATCTCTAGTTGCATAAAAAACATATATTGTACAGGCAATTATTATAGAAATCTCAGAAAGTGGACTTCAAGCATACAATCAAAGGAAACTTGGAGCTACTCATAAGTAAATATTAAATGCACCTTGAGCTCTCTGATTTTATTTTTTTCATTCTGAATTGGGTGTTTGCTAATCTTTCTAGAGACATGGAATTATTATTAAAGCTCCTGTCTAGGTTCTTAGTAAAATCAGGCTTTTTTTTTTTTTTTTCATTAGTGCAGGTTAAGATTTCTACCTTCAGTAGTACTGCAGACAGCAGTGAATCAAGGTTATGTTACACTAGTCCTGAGGTTAGTTTTGAAATGTGAAATATTTCATTTAGAAGCTCTGGTTTAAAATGTAGCATTTCTGTGTGATGGAAACCTGCTCTATACAGCCTTGGTATAATATCTGGTATACTGTACTTTGGGGAATGAACCAGAAACCCTGAGTACTGACACAACCACTGAACAGATGATCTTATATTTACAGTATTTTTAATAGCATTTATCTAGCAAAATATTTCAAACAAGGTGCTAGTATCTTGCCTTTTTGAAGGCTAGTGTTTGGAGTAGGTCTGTCAATTTAGCTTCCTACTTCAACAGGATTCTCAGTATGTAATTTTTGCTAGTTTACCTGCCTAAATTCCTTTTTTTCACTACCCTCCTCCCCGCTTTTATAATGCATGTAATTTCTTATCTCTTGAATGGTTATTATTCAAAACATATGTTATTGTAGATCTGGAGAGAGATTATATAATAGCTATTTTGGTAATCTCTTCTTACTACTTTGATAGGAATTCACAACTGTTGTGCACTTGCAAAAAATCCCTAGTTGCTCTACTGTCTTCCTTTTTTCCCCTAAACACTAGATTTAGAAGTGATGCTTCTGTATGCCCTAGCCTTCCCAAAAGAGAGCCCCTTCCAGGAGAAATTCTCATGCCTGGGGCCTGGGGAAATTCCAGTTTACAGACAGTAAATCTCTCCTCTTGTCCAGGGGAGGGGGGAGACAAAGAAAGTTTTCAGAGTTGAACATGTATAAAAATAGAGATAAGCTAAAAAGGGAGTACAGAACCACACTGAATACTATGGTGAGGTCCTGAAAACTCCCTGTTAAATGAAGCAATTCTCAAAACATTTATGGTTGATTTTAGGAACCAATAATTTATCAAGTGTTATGAAGCAGCAAGCAGCCAGCATTAGACAGAAAATATCCTTAGACAAAACTACTGATGCTAGCCAAAAATCTGTGCAGGAGTTATTCCTAATGTTTTGGGGTTTTTTCATAGTGATGTGTGTATAGACTAGCAAGTTTCTTTTCATACACTGGAGGAAATGAAGCTTTTGAATTTGTACACAGAATTCTCCTTTGCAGAAGTATATAAATATTTTTTCAATTTGCAACTATACCAAAACTATTTGAGAAACTCTCTGTGCCATTGGCAATGCCACTGTGTTAAAAGCTTTATGTACTTTGTGGAGATATTTTCCCTATGCATGACCTTTTCCCAAATGTGTCATGGACTGCAATTGGATTCCTGGTAAATAACATCTACTGAGATTTTTGTAGGCTAAACTATACTTGTATCTGTTTGGCCATTTATTGAACATTATAAGGGTCACTTCAGCTTGTTTTATAGAAAGTTTTGATGCTGAAGCTTGCAGATAAAGGAAGTTCACCTTATGAGAAAGACTTTTGGTGGCACACATTTAAACTGAATTTTGATGTTCTACTGCCTACCTGAAGCAATGCAGGTGAAGGCAAGAACATATAACAGATGAAAGCTTTAAATTTTCCTGCAATGAAAAATTTCAGTTCTCCTCTTCCACGCATATCAAAATACTACTGACCAATAAAGGTATGTCACTTTGGAAAAATCCCATCCTTTTACTACCATTTCGCCTCTTGCTACTTTTGTATTAAAATCACAGCCTTGTAATACATTAAAAAAAACCCTGAGCTGATTCATTTGGAAGAGATCCAAGCAGCACATTTTTCTTTATTCATGGAACTTTTGTCTTCATTTTTTCTGGAACAAATTTTTGGCAAAACCCCATGCAAGTTTTCAAAGCATCCTACTTGAGACACTTCTGAAATTTATTTTGAGAAATTATTCCATCAGAAGTAGTTGCAGCTAGTTGTAATGGTGATACTCTCCATGCTTTTGAGGGCTTGGTCTCTACATTCTTCTTCAGGAATATAGGTACACTTTAAAAAAAAAAAATAAAAAATTGTGTTAGTACTGCTAATATTGACTATAACAGTAACATAAACTAACATAATGTATTAAGGAGGTTGTACAGAATTTGCTGTTGTAATGATGCAGTAAATATATGTGTAGTCTTTCCCTTGTTCAGCTGAGAAAAACAGAACACTAAGTTTCATGTTACTCTCCTGTTGTGGGCAACACAACCTACTTCAGGGCATGACAGCCTTAATCCAAGTTCTTGTGTCGTGTTCTTTACCATATCTATGTTACCATGATAGAAAATAATTCTGGTTGCTGCTGGTAACAACTATATGGAGTAATGGGCAAAGTGCAGAAAAAGAGTTTTCAATCTGGTGACCTTGGGTGACATACAAGACCTTGGGTAGATGCAACATATCTCATTAAGGTGATTTAGTGTGCTAGTTTAAAAATATATATATATATAATTTGTCGACTGTATGTTAGACTTACCCAACTGGATAAATATGAGGTTATTTTTTTAAGCAATGTAAGTAGAATTGTGAAATTGAAAAAAAATGACAAGGACTTGTAATTAGAACTAGAAGCCTTTACATTTTGCATCTATTCAGAAAATACTTAAAGAATATTGTATTAGAATTTTGAAATAAGCAGCATTTGGTTGACTTACAAGCTTAAGTATGAAAAACACAATATACTTTACAGTTATATAGTAAAACTCCAGGGTATGTTCACAGGAAAGATACCAAAATATGCCTTTTAACCTTTTTAGTATAGAGCATGTTAGTCAACCTTGGGTATAATTTTTCCTTCTTGACTATTCTTAAAATGGACTGAGAAAGACCTAAGCTGCATATTTAATTTGACAGTGATAAAACATTTATTTCCTTCCTTTCATGACACTATATAATAGACAGGTAAAAGATGGATTTTATATTTTATGGAGTTTAATTTGTTCTGAAATATGAAACAATATAAAATTATGTCTCGACTTTTTCATATAAGGCAACTCTGAAATATCATTTGTGATTTCTGATTTTTTTTTTAAGAAGCACATGAACCTTTTTGTATAAGTCTTAGTTGAACCTCTGCTGATTTTTCTACAAATATCTATGCTTGTAATAAACATTTTTATGGTAGCCAAAACTGTGATGATTTAAAGTGAAAAGATAAAGCATGCTGGTAATTATATAGTTAAATTATTTTCATCAGAATTGTTAGTTTAGTGAAAGATTATTTTTTTTTTAATTTCAAATTTACTTAAAGGAGATTTTTTTAAAAGTATTTTTTCTTTAAAGCCTACAGGAATTTGTATATAGTTTTTGCAAAGAACAAAGTGTTTTGATTTTCAAATTAGACTTCATGAGAGTTTTGGAGATACTGTTTCTTGTCTTTGTTCTCTTTCAGGGACAGACTTTCTAGATACACAGTGTTTGTCACCCTCATGCTGAAGCCAGAGGCATACACTGTGTGATGCTGTCCAGCACCGTGCCTTTGTATTGTCCTAGAGGAAAGGTTGAAATGACTTTCTGGGGGTGAGAGCTGCCTGCAGAGTAGACCAACAGAAGAGAATGAGAGCAGACAATGTCTGAATTACATATATATTTATTTTTTTCTCTTTTATGTCGGCAACATAGGAGTATTTCCATACCAGCATGTTTTGAATTTTGGAAGAACATTTTTATTGTTTGAATTACTATTAAAGGGTAACTAAATTTCCTGGAAAACGCTAATTGGAGAAACACTTTTTAATGAGCTGTATTCAGGACTTAAGCCTTTTGTTGTTACCTCCATAAAAGGTCTTTAAATAATCTACTTTGTAGAATATTTCAGCTATCCATGTCAGGGTCTATAGTTTACAGTTTCTTCATGTCCTGAGGTTTTCAACTGAACCGACTCAACAGAACATGCCTACCTTCCCTATTTAGTCTGAGAACTGTGTTTAATATCTGTAACAGAACCCACAGGGTTATTGAAAAGCCTTCAAAATAGATGGCATCTCCACACTGACTTCCCCCCCCCCCACACACATTTGATGCTCCACTTCAAAGAGCATCTTGTCCAGAAGCTGAAATATTACGAGAAAAGATGTTTTTGTCCTGAAGAACATGGCAATGATTTGGTGACTGATTCATGCTTAATGAAAAGAAAAATTTTCTGTCCCAGATTCCAGATTTTATTTCTTGCTGTTCTTGTGGTTTTTGCTTGTAACTAATGTCTACTTTTAAAACAATCATGTCCAAATTTAATTACTCCTTTCCTTTACTGGAGTGTGTTGAAGGTATGGCAGGGTCACAGTAATGTATGGGAGATTTATTAATTTGTGTCTTCTTGGTCTTCTGAGTAGGGGAAGAAAGGAATCTAGGATTTCCAGGAAAAATCTGGTTTAAAGAAGTCTGGCTAGAATCAGTGACTCAAACTACAGTACACACTGCAGCAGAGCTATGGCACAAGCTACAGCTGACTGAGTCATCCCCAGAATGATGTTTGCATGATATTTTTTTTAAATGTGAGCCCTCTTTATGATATTTTGAGAAATATAAATCAGATCTGACTAACAACCTTGAATAAGCTGCCAGTTGAGACAAATCCAAAAAACGGAGCCTCAAGATTTTAATCTCAACCAGTTTGTGCAACACTATGCGATGCAGATGAAGGAATTGATCATAAAGAAACGACTGTGTAGTCAGGAAGAATTTTTACCCCTATTTGTCCTGCAACTTATTTTAGAACTGCATTTTAGTCAGTCATTAAATTGATCAATCTATTATGCTACTCTCTGTCCCAGTT
Source organism: Climacteris rufus (assembly GCA_013398175.1). Lineage (NCBI taxonomy): Eukaryota > Metazoa > Chordata > Aves > Passeriformes > Climacteridae > Climacteris > Climacteris rufus. The sequence continues at coordinate 797,561 of VZRZ01004578.1, read as the reverse complement.
GCCTGGTATTAGCAGTTCTGTCTACTTCACTTAGAGCTTGTTTTTCTTTAATCACAATTTTAACTGATTGATTTAGCTGTATGTTTGTTGAAGGTTTGTAATAGTCACATCCCTCAATATCCAAAACAGAGAAGAGTAGAAAATAATTTTAAAATTCTGTTTTGGTGTATGTGTGCATCATGGAGATTTATCTTATTTTCTTAATAAACAGATTTCTAAAATACTTAAAATAAAATCTGAAAGCTCTGCATACATGCCCTTCTGAGAAGTTCTTTTCTATGCAGACAGAATTCATGTTGTCTTTGATTTTCTTCTTTCTTTTTTTGGCTTAAGGTTGCCTTCATGCACAAGTGTCACGGTTGGAATTTTTTTCTTCCTAAGCTACAAAGTTTAAAAAACTCTTCCTCTTCTATAGTGCATCCATTTTAAATGCCCAAATGCCGTCCACTTGTTCCCAATTTTTCAGCAGAGCTACATTCTGGAAACTTTCAGTTCACATTATGGGTTCTTGAGACAAAAATCAGGTGACAGAACTGAACTTATTTTCATGATTGTCTCAGGAATTTCAGCTTAGTTTGCATAGCACCATTTGATGCTTCCCAGATTTCAGATGAAAATATTACAAACAACCTATTCTTAGTATCCTTAATCGATTCCCTGTGAGGTTTGCCTGTGAAGGACCTTGGATGCCTTCCTTGTCCAAAAGTTCCTAGGCAAATCTGTGCTTTGTCATCTACACCTCTACACCTCGAGAGTAGAATGGATGCTTTAGTAGCAAATATGCAAATCATGTCACTTTATATCTCCTCTTTTATCAACAGAAGATGAAGAAATCAAAGTAAAGGATCTGATCCTTCAATATTTCACTGGAGAGACTGATCCCAAGAAACTAGAGCCAGAAAATAGATGAATTACATTGTTTATAAATGGTCCCGAAATCCAATTCCTTTTGATCCTTCAGAATTTGGGTCTACTGTAAGACAAATGTAAATTAATGCATTTTAAATTCTGAACACAATTTTGTAATTAAATTTTGCATGTATTCTGTATTCTCTCAAAGTGACATTCAAAAGAAAAAAAGGGCAAAAGATAAGTATCAAAACACATGAACCCTGGAAAACAAATTTAATGGAGACTATGGTTATTTGAGAAAGCATTGATATCCCTCAGTTCAACAGAGTATCTCCCTTTCTGTAGATTATGCCGTCATGCACATGTTCTGAAGATGTAAAGCTGAGTTGTCTTTTGCTTCTATGTCATTTTTGAATACAGTTTGTGGTATCACTTCCTGCAATTCTTTCTTTTTTGTTGCATTAAAATAGTGAACATAATAATACTGACAGAACAAGAACTGATTGCAAAGTTTCCATCTTCAAATTTTTGTAAGTATACATTTATAATTGATTTAGCAGAATTACACCTTAAGAAAGCATCTCTCTATATAGAAAATTTTAAAACAATTTCTAAGGCTATCTCCTCTGAGAGAAAAATTAATGTGAAAAAACCCCTCATCCTCTGAAAATTTGGCCCCTCCTGGTGGTTCTTTTCACCCTTCCTATGTGAAATTGCCCTTGGAATGAAAATAGAAAAATATGGTAGAGAAAATGATGTAGCTCTGGACCCTGGTGTAATTTACAGTAGCAATTACAATAGGCAGAGTGAAACTGTTAAGAATGGACCTATTTGCTGTATTTTGTTTAGACATTCCTGCTGCAGAAACATTTTTTAAATGAGAATTTTATTCCCACTGATGCTTATTTTCAATTATTTTAAAACAATACATTAAAAAGCTTTGTAATTGAGAAAATACTAACTTGACTGAATTTTCACATTTGATTACTGACCACTGCTGAGAAGCCAAGTTTCCTCCATTTGCCATAAGTAGATGAAAACATGACACCTGGGACTTTGGCTCTTTGACCCAACAAACAACTTGTATTCATTCTGAGATAAAATGTTCCCCTTAGTCCTCATCTAATTACTAAATAGATTCAATAGCTTAAAATCCTCAATCAAAACCTAACCTTAAGCCTTCATAAAATTTTTCCTTCAGTTAATATCCTGCCCAAACAGGAGCTATTTGTTAGCAAGACCTCTGTGGTTTAATTTGTTACATTAACGTAAATAAAAGTAGGGTACAGAACCTGTACTATGCTAATTGAATATCTACCTTGCTACTAGTGCTCTTGTGGTTGCCAGCTAATACTTGTAAGCAACATATCAGTACTTTGCTTAGCACTGCATCTGCAGCTGTATCAGCTGTATGTGGTGTCTTGGCATGGATGAAATAAATTACAGTCCTTCAGCATTTCTTTGCACTTAATTTAAGATTTTGTGGGAACTTCTGTTGATTTAAAATGTCAACTTAGGGCATCAGTATATGATAACCAACTAAAGGGTGTTCATGATCTTACCAATTTCTCTCAAACTTCATAGGCAAAATGAGCTATATCAAGTTTGTAAATTTACTTGCCCATTCTTGGTGTGTAGTTGCAATATAAGTTTTGTGGGCAATTAATACATGAGATATGTTGAAATTTAGTACTAGAGTTTTGGGTAATTCCCATGGTACTGCGGTGTATGTAGCAAAAAATTCATCATAATTTCTCTCGATTAGCAGAATCTATTATGCATAATATAGTTGCTGTCCTGTTTTCCTTATTTTCTTTATTATTGGAAAATACTGTCAGAAAAGTAGAGTTTCTTCTTTTTTCTCTCTCTTTGTTTCTTTAGAGGTCCAAGAATCTTGCATTTAAGTAAGGATCATATAAATACAGAAAAGTCCAACTGGAAGATTGCATTTTATTCCAAGAATCCATAAAGAAATTAAATCTCTTAAGAGAAAGAAGCCTTTTGTTTTAAAGTTAAAATTCTAACAGAAGATCTAGAATTAGAAAGAATAGGTTTTCATATTAAAGCTAAACTGAGAAATGATTGAAAACCAGGGTGCTTAAATATTTTCAGACCTCTCTCTGCCATCTAGCTTCACCTCAACAAGTTGTGAAACGTGAGTACCTAAGGTTTCTGAACCCTTATGTCTAAGCAAAAATACTGGAAAAAGAGTGTCTAGAATACCAGCTGCCAAAATCCAGTGCTCTTTGCAATCAGGCCTCAGTCTGGAGAATAGCACGGAGACAGCTTTAGTGATCCTGATGGGTGAACTTTGTACAGGAAGAGATGTATGTTACTGTTGCTTGTTCCATCAACAGCCTTTGACACCACCAGTGTGCAGCTGATTCACTTACAGGACCTGACTGGCCTGGATGTGCAGCTCTGAGCTGGCTCTGCCTGTTACTCTTGGACAAATAGCAAAAACCCTCCGCTGTGGGCTATGTAGTTTTCAATCCTCTATCTTTTGCAACATCTTTGTGGGATCCATCATCAAAAGCACACATGCACAGCTATCTGCTTTTGCAGAGGCAGTCGGTATTATAGCCCAGACGTCCCAGCATCTGTGAGAAATAATTACATGATTGAAAAGAAGTAGGATCCAGCTCTTTGTTGATAAGACGATGTGAGTTTGGCAGGGAAAGGCAATGCTTCAAGAACTCAACCTTTGTTGAGGGCTCTTCCCCATGGATTTTCAGTATGATACCCAGACCCAAGCTTCAGCTGGGAGTGCCATCAGTCATGAGTACACAGGTGGCACTGTTGAGGAAGGTCTTCTTTTGGGGTTAGCAAGAAATGTATGCTCATTTGCCTGGAGTGAATGGCTAATTTCAGTGATCTGCTTGCAAGCTGCCTTCAGCTTACGGCACTTCAGTTCATTTTGTCTTGTGCCACACATGAACAGCATGGGGAAAATCGATCAATATGTTGTGATCTATCCTGTAGAAAAAGGAAGCCAAAGTAAAAATATCACACAAGTGTTTCACACACATTTTTGACTTTTCTTTTGAGGCTTCATTCTTCCAAACCAACCTGGCATTTGCAACATTTGAAAGATAGTCCTGTGCCCACTGTGGTGAGGATTCTGTGGATGATAGACCTTAAGAGTATCTATTCTGGAGATGTATGTGGGTTCTCCTCCATAAAATATTTTCTATGCCAAGGATTGAGCAAATCTGTCTCATTCCTGTCTCATAGACTTCAAGACTAAAGTAAGGTATTTGGGGCAGTTTTCCACCTGAAAAGTAGCAGGAAAAAAAAAATTACAATTGTCATGAGCAAGAAACAGCATAAACGGCATCAAGCTTTTCTTGAAAAAAGGAGTGCTTTTCTTCAGACCAAAATATTAATTTGAAACTTGATTCTGTGATGGTAATAATATGCTATAAAATCCAAGACGTGAATCATTAAAAACCACAATTAACAATGATGCAGACCTCTAAAAGGAGAGATACAACAATAGTAATTTTGAATAATAGTTTTAAAGTGACAAAAATCAATGAATACTAATATGTATAGTAAAAAAACCTCAACTGAATTAGCTGACAAAAAGTGAACAAACGGCATCACACCATGGCTGCAGAAAAGCTTTTGTATAAAGTAAACCAGCAAGAATACAAATGAGAAACTGCTGGCACATGTTTGGTGTAAAGAATAGGATGAAGTATCCCAAACTGTGTCAATTATTAAAACTAAAGGCTCAAACTTTGACATATGATCTAGAAATCATAAATAGCACTTTCAAAGAGCAGTGTCAGACACTGTAATCTTCCAAGTTGCTTTAAACAGGAGATAAAAGTTTGTAAACAAAAGCACTTCATTGAAACTTTCAACAGATCAAAGTGCAGCCTTAGACTTAATAAGAAATAGTAAATGCTGTTAAAGTCTAACAGTGGGGAAAGATGCATGCTTAGAAAAGATGTCAGTAAACAATCAGTGAGAAATCATAGATATACACCTGATCTGTTATTGGAAGTGTTTAACTGAACATTTGAATCTAAAAGGCTGTTATCACACAACTCGACAATCCCAAAGAACTGGGTTTCCTATCTGTCTGCATCATTGAATATTGGTCTTAAATGTTGGACAACATTTGCTTACTAGCGCTGAAATACACTCCTGCATGCAAGGGGCACATACAGGCACTCAGATATCTGAGACCCTTCCCCACCTCATTTAAAATGATTTCCACATAGGTCAGTCTAGTTTATTTCCATTGTGCTTTACCAAGGATGATTTGGGTGTTTCGTATTTTCATGCCAAACAAGAGTTTGGATAATGTAGATTTGTCCACTCGACTGATTGGGTAACTACTTGGACTCATTCAAATGAAAATACTGGGTAACTGTTCTTAAAAAAAATACATCAAAATGAAACAAAACTACCCCCCCAAACACTCACACTCTTCACTTTAGAAAGACCTTCATAAAAATTGGATTAAAAATATTGTGCAATATCCTGACCAGGTCTGTACATACAAGCAATTTAAACTCGCCCTTTTTAAAATGACACCAGGGAGCTAGACAAGGCTGTCCATTATCTTCTTTTCTTTTTTGCAATTGTAATGGAACATTTAGCCTGATTTTTCAGCAACTAAGAATTGTTTCAAGGAATGAAAATTGGAAACTCGATAAATTTCGGTTTGTTGTATGCAGATGATATCCTGATTTGCCACTGTAATCCCGGTCATAATCTGCCCATAATCCTACAAACAGTGGATTGGTTTTACATTACCTCTGCCCTCTTTGCACCCCAGTGATAAAACTTGTTTTCTTAAAATGAATGTGCAGTTGCAGAACCTACCTGACCAAAGTATGACTAGATGAGACAGGATAATGCTGGATACCTAGAGATAATATGTGCAGCTAGGATCCACATAAAACCAATAACCTCACTTCCCTAAGTAGAGTGTAAATTGATCTACGTGTGTCCTTAATTTTCTTCAAACTTCCTTTGGAACTATAAAACCAATGAATGTGATAAATCTTGTCTTTTCATTTCTCTGTTTCAGGATTTTTCTCTCATATTACTGTATTTCTTTCTTTACTATTTTAATCTTTCCCCTTACTTTGTACAAATTAAATATTTGAAGTCTTTCTTAAGCTTTGTAATCACTCTTAGAAAAAGGTGGGTTAACTTCGAAACATTTGGAGGTATTTAATATTAAAATTTTGGTTTATTATGCTTTGGATAGCTGCAGCTGCAGAATTGAGAAACTATTGCTGTAATAAGTGTTACACATAGAAAGAAAGTATAATGACAAAACCCATAGGCTGAAATTGCTGGTAGTTACCCGAGAACAAAAGCCCTAGTTGAGGAGATGACGGAAAAAAATGTAATGCCTGGGGCTTTTTTATTTATTTACTCCTTGAGAAATGCTGAGTAAATGCTCAGTCTTCTGTCTGATTATTTGAAAGACCTTGAAAGGTTGGAACAGATACCCAAAATTTGGTGATCCTTTCAAAAGTCCATATATCACATATGTCAAGGTGTGCAGCAGTTAGACCAGTCTGTCCATTGTTTGGCTGTCAAACAACATTAAATGTGAAATTGTCAGCTGTGCATCATACAAGCAGACTACCTAATGTTACATTAGAAAGGGATGGTTGCACTGATATATTGCCAAATTATTTCTTTTCTACTATTTAAGTCTCAAATTAGATTATTTTAGCAAAAACTGAGTTAAAAATGGAGATTTAATTTTTAGAATAGGTTTGCTCTGTTTGGAATAAGACTCAATAGTGACTCATTCCAAATATATATTGATTTTCTCTAATATATTACACAGGTTATAATTAACTCTTCAAAGAATAGCTTCGTTTCAGACAAATTTGTCATTTAGCTGTCATAAAATATACATACCATAAAACACTACTGCGTGACGGCGTATCCTAAATTAGCTATTTGAAAGGAGAGTGACAAAATGGAAAATTGACACAAATGGCTTCTGCTCCCAAGTTTTGAATTTAATATCAGCTGGACTACCTACCTGCTTTTTACTAATTGCATTCACACATGAAAATAGTACTACCTTTTTTTGAGTATATCACACTGAAAGTGAGCAAGCAAAGTTTTCTATCAGAAAAATTAAAATAACCAGCATATTAAAGAAATCTGGAAAGCTAAAATGTTTGTTTTCAGCTTTCACAATTTTCATAATATAGGTGACTATTTCCAGACACGAGGCACTCTATTTCAGCCCTCTATTCTTTATTCTATTTACCTGGTAGTGTAAATCTAGTGAAGACTAGATTGTAGATCATAGGTAAGAATGATGTAAAATTAACCAAAGTCAAAATCAGGTAGTGTATGTGCAACAGGATACTGAGGACAGATAAGGCCACAGTTGTGCTGTTTTTTTTCAGTAAAGCATTAATGTATATACCCAACAGACAGGGAGGGGAACTATTCACATTGCATATAACTTTTTCTTGATATAAAAGTATGATCAAGGACAGATGACTTGAAGTATCACTAGTGTAAACCTTAATGTATCAATAATGAACGGTATAACCCTGAAAATTATGGAAAAGGGGATGAGTTCCTTTGGCAGTTAAAGGGAGACACAGACAGTTTAATTATATCTGTTCTAAAGAAAATCTGAGCCACATCTAAACTTTCTGCACTTGTGCTTTTAATATGCTTGAGTATGGCTGGAACCTAATTCTTCTGGGTAGTCAAGATACACAGTCTGAAACATGGCCATTTTGTCCTAAAGTCTTCAGTTTTGCAGGGAGGTGAACATAGTCACAGCTGAAGTATGAGGTGATCTTTATGAAATGGGTTGATTTTATTTCCTCAGTACTCCATGGTCAAATGGAAATATAGTTTCAGCCATCTCTCACCAGTAAAGGCTAACGAATGGAAATATGCATTTGTGTATTTTTGCCTTATCTGTGTACCTTCTGCATAGCAGCTTCTATGAACAGAGGTATTCTCACATGTGTCCAAGTGCAAAGAGAAAAAAGCATTTTCTAGCTAGGTAGCTTGTGTGCCAGGTTTTTTTCTTAGTAGAATTTGGTGCAAACTTCAGATTAAAAGTGCAGATTGACTAGCTATGATGAGCTTTTCTTCTTAGTGGGAAAAACCATAAACAGGAATTCTGGTGAATTTATCACTTTGTGTTGTAGAATTTTATTGGCTGATGCCATTTTGAACAAGCTGGAAGTGCTGGGCTCTTGTTCTTTCCTTCTTGCAAGGGCTATGATTTTAGCTTATAGAAAGTTGCAGTAGATTTGAGATGTTACACACATATAGTTTCCCTGGTAAATTCTGAGCCCAAGTGTACCGAGAGTGCTAGCAGATGTAAATTAACATTTTTAAGCACTATGTAGGTTTAGATGTCCAAGCACAATCCCACAGACCTGTTTAATTCAAAATCACTATTAATAGCAATAACAATTGTATGAGATTTCACCAAGTGTGACATCCAGTCCACGTCCAAGTAGATGATGCAATAGTTAAACAGCCGCTTGTGATTTATTATGTGTCCAAAACTTTGGGAGAACTCTCAGCAAAATGTTCATCAGTAAGTCATGCTACCTCAATCTGTTTTGTTCATTATGTCTGCTCCTGCCTCGATGGGTTAAATTAACTTGCTGTATAACCATGACCATGCTGTTGTTTGGCATTAAGTTCCATGAGCTCTTTTCATCTGTTGAAAGAATTTTACAGGCTCCATTATCAGAATTTTCCTCTGCAAGCGTAGTGTTTTATGTGTCTCCTGAGTGTCCAATAAACTCCCAGTATTAATAGTGTGTTAGTGGTGATATTGATGCGTGATAGCAGGGATACCGCATCCGCTGTTACAATGCTTTAAGACTGTAAACCATTTTTAGCAGTGTTCTTTGCAAGGCTGTCTTGATAGCGTAATATACCACTGCTAATTATATTGATCTAATTAATCTAATTAAATTGCAGCTAGATATGTTGTACATGTCATTTGTCTGTATTAACATTATGTAAACCTATTCTACTTGTCTATGCATTTTAAATACAATGCCTCTTTAGCATTTGACCAGAAAAGTGATTGTATACCTCCCGCATCTCATACTGGTGAGAAAGAGATGTCGTCATCAGGTGGTTTATGAGATACAGAAAGCCTGACTGCTTCTTAAATCTGGTTTTGTTTGAAGAGACAAAGGATTTTCTGTTCCTGGAGCTTAGAAAATGTCTTCTCTGCTTCCTCATTTGTTTCAATCACCTTTGACAAACACACACCTTCATTTTTCAGAATTTCTATGCATCACTTTGAACGTATACTGACAAACCAAAGGGTCCAGAGTCACTTTTGCTGTAGCAAGTGAAACATGACTGCACTGCTTCAGTGTTTCTCTCTTATGTGGAGGAGAATGAGTACAGGGAAAACTCATGCCTAAAGGAGCAGGTAGTTCCTTCCTGCTGCACCCCACAGCTGTTAGTTCTGCTTTCCACCCGCCACTCCAGAGCAGATGCCTTAGCAGAGGCCAGCAGTTGATTAAACAGCAAATCTTTGACTTTGTTGGCCATGGCCTCTTCTTGTGTAGCAAAGACTCCTTTCATAGTTGTACATATGTACAATGTGCCATTGTGGTTCTTGCAATGAAGGGTAATGTAAGCAGATGGTATCTCTACCCTCCTCCTAACACAGGACACACACTTGAATGTCATCCAAACTCACCCTTCTCCTGGGTTTTCTTTTATCATCAATTAAATCAAAGCAAATATTCCTTTGGCATGAGCTGCCTTTACAGATTTTGCATAGTTTCTGCTTCTTGTTTTTAGTTCAGAGAAACTCCATCATTTTCTATTGTCCCTGTCTGGCATTAGGAAGACTCACTTGGTTCAGTTGCTATTCTGAGTTCACTGTGTCACTCTGCAGAGTCATGGCAGATTGCACCACGTTAATGGAAGAATGTGACTCTTTTCTTCCACGTCAGCCTCCTGCAGCAATTAATGCTGTTCCTGCTTAGTTGCTCAAATCAGCTGAATGCTAAAAATATGCGACACTGGGCAAGCTGGGAGCCCAAACCATAGTTGAACATTGTGCTGTCTTGATGTTAGATTTTTAAAAAAATATTAGAATAAGTAAGATAGACATGCTTTATTTATCTTTAATTATTATGTAGAATTTTTTAAAATATCTGCAGTGAACATTATAGGCCAGGCTTTGCTGCTGCTTATATGAAGACCTGAATGATCCTCCTTTTTGCAGCTGACCACTGTCTTATTGCTGATGAAATTGTCCTCATATTACTAATGTCAGGAAAACGAAATAACAGAGAAAAAGAGAATAAGAAAGATGTTTCTAAAATCTCATTTTCCTTTGTGCAGTGCAAGAAGAGGTGGTTTCTTCAGTTTACTCTTGCTAATGGCATTAGCTAAAGTAGAATATTTGAAACCAATTTTCCATTCTGACTAACATAGCTAGCTAGCTAGGGTTTTCCAGGTGAAACAGTTTTCAATTTTCAAAGAAATTAATACATAAATCCACCTGGGCTTTCAATAGTAATCTAAAAGATGTCTGGTTTACTGTGCTTGGACAATAAAAAGGTAGCATGAGTCCTCCTTTTTCGTTTGTGTTTTCTCATTATTTCATTATTTGGCATAAGGCAGGACTTCACAAGTCAGAAAATTTAAAATTGGAAGTCTTCCACAGGTGATTTTTTCCCATTCTGTTTTAAGGTCTTTTAGACCATCTAAAAGTCATATGAACAGCAAAGGTGGCAGCTGTAATCCTACTTCTGTCTGTATGTGGTGTGTATGTATTGAATATGTGATGAGGGGCTGGATTTTGCAGTTTAAGGCTTTTGCTCAGGCTGACACATGGCAGGGAGATCAAAAATACCATGAAAGAGGAAGACATAAAAGATGAAGAGCTCTGGAGATGACAAGTCGAAGTCAATAGAAATACCCTCAATGGTGTCAGTAGACTGGGAGTCAGGTCCTCTTAGAGAGAGGCCTGGCATTAATTTTTCTGAGAGAGTGAAATCCTGGGGGGTCTGCAAAAGAGAAAAACAACAAGCCTGAAGGGACTTTGGAGCAGAGCCAGCAGAAGCTGCTGTCATCTCTGTCCTGCTGTCCTTTCTTGAACTTGGCACAATCAGCTGATCTGCATGAATGTGATGTTTTTATGGCACTGGTTATAATTGGTAGGGATAGCAGCATGACTGAACGAGACAGCTTATTGTATGAAAACAGGTTGAAGGGAGGATGAGATTCAGTTATAAAATCTTAAACCTCATTTCATCAGAGTGTTTTTTTGGCTAATCAGAATATTTTTTGTGAATCTTGGAAATTGCTCTGATCACAAACCAGAGAGTATGAGAGGGTCTCATTCATAAGTGCTTTATCTTCTCAGGAACAAGTCGATAAGCCTTTATTGTTTAATTTTTCTTTCTGGGGAACTGGGCAGCTGACATTTTTTCAAAGTCCCTTAATTTGTAGGGGACTTTGTGGGAGTCACAAAACCCCATTAACCGTATTTTTCATTTGGCTTTAGGAGGAATATATTTTAAAATGGTAAAAGAAAGACTTTGAACAGCTTCTGATAACTCACAGTTTAAGCATGGCTATAAAAAGAAAATGAAAAGGCAATTAAAAATGGAATATTTCTTTCTTCAGTCTCTCTTTCCCCCCCCACCCCCCCTGTAATTTGTCACTATTTCTTGTAGGCAGGCAGAAAGATGAGGCTACATAAGACCATTTAGCACTGCAAAGCTGGCTGCTATAAAGCACCATAACTTGGCATTAGAGCGGGGGACTAATTTTTTAAAATCTGTATCATCCTCCTGAAAAAGTTCTGAACAGTTAGGGGGTTTTTTCCTCCAAAACTGGGAAAGAAATGAAAAGAAATTCATTAAAGTCTCAGCAGCATTAGCTGGTGTCAGTAAGAGTAACAAGAACTCATGTTTCTTCAGATCCAGTTCTTGACTCTCAGTACCCAGAAATCCCCTCATGACATGTGAAAAACCCACACAGGCATATACCCCAGAAAATCAACAAAAGGGGTCTTGAAACACTTGCATTGTCCACATTTGTGTGTGCAAACTGATATTTATGCTTCTACAAACTCATTAGTGAGAAGATGTCAGGAGTTTCTCTGGTTACTGGTCTGCAGAAGGTGAGGTTGCTTGTGTGGGTTTCTCTGCTGACTCCAGAGCCTCCAAACACAGAATCACATTTCCCAGACAGAATACTCTTTGTGCTATCTCTCCTTGCAGAAATTACAGTTCTTCTGGGGTGGGAGAGGGGTGAGGGGCTGTGCTGCACCCAGCTGAAGGAGGACCTCTGTCTCTACCCCTTGCCTGGGCAGAAGGGGCTGGTTTCCACACCAGGGCAGGATAACTAGAAGGCCACAGGTTTTCTTGTCTGGATTGTCCAGCTGTACTGTGACTTCTGTGTGGATATTTTGGATGGAATAAATGTTTGCATGCTGCTAAGCAAATGTAAAATAGTATTATTTTAAAGCTAATGACACTCTCTCATGCACATGCGTGTAAAGTTTTACTTATTTATACCTTGTGTTTATGAAACAACCACCACTATATCATCCAAGCTCAAGTTCTGAGAAAAGTTCACAAGTGCATATTTCACATGAGCCATATGTTGAGCTGAAAGCACATAATTTACAAGCCTTTTAAGCGATTGTGTTACCAACAATTCACATTTCTGCTCTCAAGATAAAGTCCCAGCCCAATCCATCTGATCAACGTCTTATTCTTCAAGCAGGTGTCATGGTTTCTGAATTTTGTCCAGATGGCAACTGATGTGGAATCAGAGACTGAGTGAATAAAATCAAACACTGTGAGAAGAGCCATTGAGCCTTTGCTCCTTGTGTTACTGCTAGTGACAATAGATTTAATACAGCCATTGTTAGTGATCTGTGAGTTTATTAGATCTAAATGGTTAGGATTATCTCATCAAATTGTAACGACCTGAGAAAGTGATTAAAAATACCCCCTTAAATATATTGCATAGTTCATCAGCATTTGCGGTTCATATCTTTTGGTGGTATGCATATATCCATATATTTGTTCATGTCCAGAGTCAGTTCAGCCTTCCAGATACGCCTTTGGTTTGCTGAAAACCAATTGCAAAGCCAGTAGACACAACACAGTGTGCAATGAAAGTTTCAATACATGTGTGTGCAAAGGAGAATTGGTCTGGTGGGCTGTATCAGGGAGCTTGTAACTGCTAGTTGGACCTGTGAGAGTCAGCAAATACCTCTGAGCAATTCAGGCCCCCTGACAGAGACACCTTTATCTGGATGTCAGCTCCGGGAGCTGCACACCATACAGGGAAGAAGCCCGCAGAAGAGAGTGTGCCTTCCTGGGAATATCTGCAGCCCTTCCCCACCCACCTGTGTGTGGAACAGGACCCTGCTGGCTGATGCCCAGTGCTGTCTCCTAAGCAATTATGCAGGCATCTCTATGCAGCTCCATACTGTTAGTGTTAGGTTGGATCTGCCTGTCAGTTCTGTGGGTATTCTGTGTCTAAATGCCACTCATGCTGCCTCACCAGGAGCTGATCAGTCTGGGAAGCGAGTCATCAAGTGTTACTTTGCTCCCTCAATCTCCATTTCTACTACCTGGGTGTTTGCATCCAGAAAAATCCATATCTTTGGAACTGCCTCTCAAGGAGGCTCTTATGACACCAGTGGGCAGAGGCCTTCACAGTTTGTAAAATAACCTGCTGCCATGTCAGATTAGGTTACATGCCATCAAATTATTTAAATCTTCACAGTTACAATTGTTCTACAGATGCGTGCACTCTCTCTCGAGACTAGCATTTCTGCACTTTTACAAATAATGTCAGGGGGTTTTATTTTTTTTTTTAATAGCAAAAATCTCAGAGCTCTTTTTAAGACTACAAAAAAGAGAGGTGATGCTTTGCGTACATTTTATGGTTTTTCTGTCCAATGAGTCTAATGTCAAAATTGCTACAACCTTCCAAGAGAAATGCTAAATCATAATGTGGTAAGAAAGGCACCCTCGACAGGTCTGCAAATGACAGCTCTATAATTTCAGCATTATTTGAATACAATGTAGAAGTGCCTTATATGTTTAAGCAGCTTCATTTTGCATCTGCTTTTTAGAACAGTTGATTCATACTTGTCGGCACAGGCTTTCAATAGTTCTTCTTTTCTTTCTTAATGTCTTTGTCTAGTCTTTTCTTTTTTATTCACTTATTTTTCTTTTTTATTCCCTTGAATTTTTTTTTGTATAATATTTATTTAATCAGTGAGAAGATGAGAAGGTCAGGCTGAGCATGTGTTAGACTGAGCTGCAGTGTATCGAGTCGACTTTACCTCTGTGCTTATTACAGCCACAGAGTAGAACGACTTGAATTACATGTGGATCTTTTGCTGCCTACTTTCATACATATGTTAACATGCATTGCTTTATTTGTGGCTCAAAAATTGCCATTATTATTTCTGAGAACTGAGGTTTATTTGATCTGTTTTACTATTTCTGAATTATTTTTCCCATTGTTGCTGAATGGTGAATGCCGAATCCATTGTTGCATGGATTGGTTGGAGTTTTAAAAAACTTCCAGTGATTCCTGATGAGAATTTTTTTATCAGGAGATGGGGGCTTCATATCCTACTAAAAAAAAATATACATAGTCCTGCTTTTTGGGGTTTTTTGCCATGCTCTTTCTGCACCACTGAACTGACAACTGGAATACTACCCTGTTTCTTCTGTGCCTTATGTCAGATGCAACCAGTGAAAAACAAAAGGCAGAGGTATGGACTGGGAAAAGCAATGTATTTTGCAGAGTGACCACCGCAGCTACAGTTGTGTATCATATGTCAAAAATCTAGGAAGTGTGGCAGATCTCTGTGGAGGCAGCTTTGCTTCTTGCAGCACGCCAAAGGAACCTGTACTGCTCTGACACCAAGCCATGGCTGTAGCCTCTGCACCAGCAGTGCCCAGAAAAATCAGTTTCCCATCAGAGCTGCATGTGGACTCTGTGTGGGGTGGAATTCACTCCCATACTGCTGCCTGCAAACACCAGGATCCAGTCACATGTGTGCCTGAAGGGGGCCTTCTCCCTGAATGCCCCACAGCGATTTCCCAAGGCTGGCAGGATGTGCAGCAGGTGTCCTGGACACCACTACAAGCATCTCCAGATGCACACCACTGCAGCATCTCCAGAAAGGTAGTGGCTTCAAAATGCATGAGCCTGTTTGGACAATGCTCTCAGACACATGGTGTGATTCTTGGGGTGTCCTGTGCAGGGTCATGAGATGGACTCAATAATTCTTGTAGGCCCTTTCCAACTGAGGATAGTCTATGATTCTATAAAACTAGTCTCTCTCCTTTGGTTTTTTGTATTGTGAAACCACAACGCTTTCCTCAGTTAGTGGGTACTGAGCCAGATGTGAAGAAATGTGACAGGAAGGGAGAAAGAATTAGAGCTGCAGAGAGGGAATGATATTTTTAAAAAACATTGATAAATACAGTTTAATAAGGTGTTAGCCTAAAAGCTCTATCCTCTTTATAAAAAAATATTGTAGTTATTTAATGATACCAGTACATATTGAAGACGCTATTATAAATTAAGAGGCAGCTGATTCTCAGCCTCAGATTTTCCAATTAATACAAATATTTACAATTAAATAAAATAAATTATGCTTCAAAAGCAATTCTTCATTGCTGGGCTAACATGGCTCTTCTCCCTTCACAAGCCTGCACATTGGTTGCTCTTTTATGCTGCCTTTGATGTATCCTGTTTCTGTGATGGGGAAGCCATGAGGTGTTGTATCCTCACACTGCCCTCCCAGTCGTGCCAGCTCCCTCTGGAGTAACCCTTCAGCAGGAGAAAGGCTGTGCCAGTCAGGAGCATGGTGACACCACTGAAGGTGAAGTCTTTTTGCTCCATTTAAAAAGACCCAGTGACAATTCTTTGAAAAGTCTTCAGAGGACCCAAAAAGTTCTCGAATCAGTGTTCTTCAAGATTTAGCTTCATTTCAAAACTTCTTTTTCTTGATATTTTTCTCTGCACCTGTCCAGGTTGTATAATTTCTCTATGCTGAGCTGTTCTGTCCTGATGTATTGTTTTCATGTTCTTAGCAGGAATGCTTGAAATGTTTGTTCCATCTTTGTTCCACCTTTAGGGTTTGCTGTTCTGGGCAAGCTTCCTGGGGAGTGTGCCCAAGCACATGTGAACATTCCACAAAGTGTGAAATTTGTATGTTAAATGCAGCAAGTCAGTGTTCAGCCCAGATATCTCAGAATAAGCAGTGTCAAAGGTTTGAGATCAGCCTAGGTGGTGATTTCTGGCCTTGTGTGATGCCGTGGGTAAAAAGCGTGAGTAACTCAGAGCCTTAAGCAGCGGTCTCGTGCTCATCGAGCCTGCATCAGAGCTCCCGCAGAATCTTGGCTCAGGTCACACACAGCAGTTTAATTTAAGCAGGGAAGTAAAGAGACAAGGAAGGGTTCTTTTCTGCTTATTGCCAGCAGGGTTTTGTTTCTGGAGCATGCGAATAAAGACAAAAAAAAGGCTGTCGGGGGTTTCTATTATGGTACAGAAGCGAGGGGAGGGCAGTTGGGAGAGAACCAATCGCTGCGGAGGATTACAATGACTGACAGGGCTGCCAGCCAGCCACTCGGCTGTCCGCACTGGCACAGGAACCAGTGAGCTGTCCTTCTGGGCAGGGACCGCTGCTGCCATCACGGCTGGGGAGCACCCACAGTGGCCTGGGGCTTTGCCACCCCCGTCTGCATTGGCGTGCAGGGAAGGGCGGGGGGGAGAGCCCAGGCCCTGCGGCTCTGGCACAGCGGGACTCGGCCAGGCTGTCAACTACCCCTAGAGGCACTGCAACAGTATGAAAAAAAGAGCTCTTTAGATAGCATCATAGCATGTAAGGCTTATAGATGGATAGATAGAAAGGAATAGGTAATAACCATAAAACAGTGTTATGAAAATATAAACCATAATTAGTGATAATGGGTTACTCAATTAAATACATTAAAGTATGGATGCAGAGTTTTGATGCATGGATGTTTTTGTCCAAGAGCATATGTGTGTGTATATACTGATCTAACAGTGATGTATAACTGACATTAAATATGCATCAAAGGATGAATACCCTCCCCTATTGTTAAATAAGTCTCTTTAGTATTGTCTAGTTGTACAGATATATGGAAGAAGATAGTCCCTGTCCCCAGATTTCCCATCTAAAAAGAAAAGCACAGATAACTTAAGAGTACATGTGCTTCAGGTAGCTCAAAGTGGCAAGTGGAGCGGGCTGGGCTGACTCATACCCATGGATGCTCTGCTCTTCCAGCTAAAGGACCTGATTGCCAGTGTGATGTCTCTGCTCTTTATTAATCTAAGAAACAGAATCTTGCAATTAAAATTTAGGTTCCCTGTTCCAATTTCAGTGTCAGCAGCTTGGGGGGTTATGTGGAAGGAGTGCTCCTCTTTCTCTTTCTGCTGTCTTCTGCAACAGAAATTCTGTTGCTCTCCTTGCTAGTGATCAAATGAGCTTTATTTCCTGACCTCCAAGCTTAAGGTGTGATATTAAATGATCTGAGTCCTCCTAGTAGTTAGATGATTAAAAGAGGATAAGATTATGGTTAGTACCAGGAGGGGGAAGTACTGAAACACCTCTAAGTTGAATGTTTGCACTAATAAGTGCCAATGCCATCACATTACCTACTGGTGTTGAAGACCTGTTGTGGCAAATGTGCACCAGTACCATATGGGTGTGGAGGCCCAGCCTGCGTGGCCCTGTATTGATGACCTTCCCATCAAACACTGAGTAGAGGGTCTTATCAATATGAAAAAAAAATAACTGGAATCTATTTTCTTTCTGTCCTGTGCTGTGCTATTCCTATTGATTTGGAGAAAATTCATGCCTGCCAACAATAATTTGCCTTTTTTAAATTAAAAGTTTGCTTAGGTCAGGAGCAAAACAAGCTTTGCCTAACTCTTGGATCCACCAGAACTTCTGGGGTTTTAAATTTCTTTTTATTCTGAGCTAAACTTTACCCCAACAGCAGAAGTACTGGTCCCTTTATTCCCCAAACTGTGCTTTCTAAATTCAGACTGAGGAGATTTCCATGCCATTGCTCTTGCTTAAAAATGGGCTGGTCACAATGGTTTCCTTTCATAATATTCTTCCCTCTGTGTCCTCCCCCCACCACCAGCATCTCCTGCCTTAAACATTTCAGTTGATATTTTCTCTGCCTGGTCTCAGGGCTACAGTGATATTAAAAAAGGAAAGTCTAAGTAAAATGAATTGTTCCTTATTAAGGTAGGCTATATGGGGAGAGAAAAAAAATTATGCCTTTTCCTGGGAATTTTAACATAAGCACACAGTAAGTCAAAATGGCAGGGTCCATAAATGTCAGAGAGAATTTTATTGGCAGAAAGAGTTAAACATAAAGATATTCAGATGCAATTGTCCTGTAGTGTAGGAGCCCAGGATTATTTTAAACACATGGGTAGTAGGCCATATTTGTAGGATCATGAACTGGTTTCTTCATGACTTAATTTAAACTTTGAATAGATGGAATGTACTCCATGTAAAGAGAGCTTCTAGACATCTTCCTTCTTGAATACTTGGTATTTTAATCTGATGCTTTTGAAATCAAAAGAAAGATTTCCATCAAGTTAAATGGGTTCAAAAGTGGGTCTTAACATGAAATTACTTTTTTCATTAAGGACATTACGTTGCATCATTCAACTCAATGGTTTTTTCCATTGACTTCATTAGATGCAAAATTGGACCCTTGAAGTACATGGCTTCATAAGGCATTTTGTCTTATGTGACTGCAGTAAAAAAGAGAGAGAGAAAAAAATAATCATAACATCCTTATCCTTGTTTTTCCTTATTTCTGTGGCATGTTTCCTCTGATATTTCTGCATTTTGAATCATAAGGGCTCTATCCTCACTGGGCTCTTGTCCCATGTTAATGTGATATTCATATAATTTTGCTAGAAAAGAGCCTGTGAATGATCTCTCCCTTCTAATTTATTCAAGACTAAAATTCTGCTACTGGCAAACTTGCCTTCATGGTTCCCTTGTCTGTACAGTATAACCAGATGTTTTGTAGTTTGGGTCCCTCTGCACATCATTGAACAGACTATACAAGTACATCTTTCCTGCAGATTTCTCCAAGAGCCCTCACCATGGAATACATGAGGAATGTGTGAAAACAGGTTATAAACTAAGCTAAAATGAAATTTAAAAACACCGAAAGTACTTCTTAAAAAGCAGAAGAAAAATTACAGATTTTTGTAGAGCAGATTGGACTGTCATCTGGGCACTATGTGCATAATGGTGGGGTTGAAAGGCCTTGTAAACAGTGATATATTCATTTAAACCAACTTATAAATGAAGACATAAAATTATGGGAATAATATGGAATTGGTTTTGAATCAGTAGTACTACTATAGCACCTATTAGCAACACACTTGTGTACCTCTCAGAATTGAAAACATATTCCCAGCATACTGTCAGGGAGGGAAATGACTTCGAAAAAAGAAAACTGAGGTATAAAATCTATGAAGATTTAAAATGGCAAACTTTGCATTTAATTTCAGTGCTAAGATAGGCCATGCTTAAATATTTTAAGTCTTCCAAAGTTTAGGACTTCTTGTTCTGTCTAGTGTCTCAGATGCTGTTGTAATAGAAGCACAGTCCATTTAGGTCCCTCTGTACCTGGACTAGCCTTTCCTTCCATGGAGTTTTTCAAAGCTTGTTTCTATTCAGAGTGAAATAAAAATTGGTTTGTAGGAATGATCATTGGTATTTTTGACAGAGGGACTTCAGGGATAAAGGGGTCCTCTGATTTCTCCTAGATAAATGAGAACCATGAGGCGAGAGACAATGTGTTTGAAATCCGTCAAGGGCAATAGGAGACTATGACTCTTTCACCTAATAAATAAATAAATACATAAATAAATAAATGTGGGGGGGGGGAGAGCTAAAAAAAGATAGGCCATTGATAGTTGTGAATACAGCCTGAATTTTCCTCTAAGTTTGAGAAAGTTTCAGTGGGAGTCTCTGAATTAGATACATCTCTGCTTAAAATGAAGAACAGGAACTGACCGTCAATTTGTATACATCCTCTGAGCATAGAATTAATGATTCGATTAAAATGAGACATCCCCAAGAAATTCTATAGTAATTGAACTACTTCATAAATTAAGACAAGCAAGCACAGTTGTATAAACACTGGAATCACTGACCCAGTTATTTGGAATAAAGTTTTGTCCATTATAGCCTTGAATCCCATATGGGTGATGTCAGAATTTTCTGAATATCCTAGGAAATAATTTTTGAAGAACTGGATGAGTATTTTCAGATGATGGTGTGACACAGAGGGGTACTCTGTTCTCTGGTGCTTTAACCTGGTTTGAATGGTCTGCATCAATCCTTACATTTAATGACAGAAAACTCAGCTTAACCTTGCTGTAAAGTAAGTATTTATACACATCAATGAGAGAAATAAAACACCTTATTGATTTTACATCTGCTTTCACTGTGGTAATTAAAATGTACCTTTGCAGCTTGCAGAATAGTAGTCTGTTTGTATTAGATCAAAGAAAAGCTCTTCCACAGACCTTATTTTGTATTCCTGTTATCCCTTGAAAATTCTTAAATGCAGAAGGATGAGTCCAATCTTCATAACCTACGATCCTTTAACTCTAGAAAAAAGACACCTCCTGGACAAAGGAGCTAATTGTTTGCAATCCTATATTTTAATAATTTCTAGATCAAATTCACTTTGAATACCCCAACCTTTCAATGTTTGGTATAGTTAATGGCTTTGCCTGGATGTATGCTTTGTCAGGAGTTTTCTGAGGAAACCTTGCTGCAGTTGTTCACAAGAGGATCATCAGTACAGCAAATCTCTTCAGAAAAGTCAAGTCCTTGAGAAGGGCACTATAGACCTTCCAGTCCTACTAAATTTGGTTCTAGATCTTCCCTTTTAGCTGTATGCTACTACTGCTACTGACTTTCTGGGTGTATGCAACACATCTCATCTGGATCCTGGTGCATTTGAAATTGTTTCTGTTGGTGGATCTCGACTCAATGCCTTGGACCTGATATTAGTGTGCGGATACCAATAAATACTGCCACCTGAGTGGATTCTTTTTTGGAAGAAAATGACTTTTAAGTCCATCCTCAACACTTAATATTGAAAATCCTCCAGAGTTGTCCTTTGACAAAATGTTTAACCCCAAAATTCCCCACCACTGTTCCTAATGAATGAGATGGTTTCCTAGGCAAAATTCACTTTTGGAGGGTAGATTGCCTCACCTTGCACACATAGCTGTTGAATATTTAGACTGAGTAATTTCAGTAATATTGGAACAGTCTTCACCAACATCTTGGTTTTGCCTATGTGTGTGTAAAGTCAAGCTCTTGGCAGCACAAAAAATTTTGAAAAGCACATCTGTTTCCTGTAATATTTTAAAAACATTTCTCAGGTTCTTTAGACCTGAATGGCCACATGGTGTGTGTAATTTTCATCCATAGGATTGCTATTATTTTCTCATCTTATCTCCAATGGTATGTCACAATCAGACAAGACTCCTCATGTAGTTCTTGTACAGGTCAGAGGCCTGTGGTTTATCCTATGTCACACCAGTGTTCAATATGTGCTTCAGCAGCCTCACAGTTTTAACACAGATTTAACTAACTCCAAAGAAATAACTGACATTAAATCAGCCCTAACAGATTTTTAGTTTGATTCTCAAAAGCAAAAATTTTGGAGAATTTGAGGTTTGTAGGAAGTAGATTTATATTGGTACTCTGCCACTTCTCCCCACTCCCAGTACAGGTTGATAGAGTGCTATTAGCCAGTTTAACCAGTGATCAATTTAGCTCCCTCTGTACATATTATCCTTCCTATGTCTGATTAGTTGAAGGATTGAGATTTGAAATAAAGGCAAGATTTTATATCTGGAGCCCTCTTAATTACTTCCTCTCACTTTTTATTTTATCATGTGGTAAAAATCTGATTATATATATGTTTATTTAGTAACTCACTGTAGAGATATTTAAGCCAGGTCTAAAAGAGTTAGTTTGGTATTGGAAGCAGTCTAGCCATAGCAACATAAGACAATCTATATAAACATACACTTACTATACAAAAGTGTGAAAAATTCAGAACAAGCCATATACATATGTGTAAATATATATATATATATATATATATATGTAAGGACTGAATGATGTGTGTATATATACATACACATCTAAAAACCTTGCTAGTACAATTTAGCAAGTAACACATTTCAAAAGGAGAGAGAGGGGAAACAGAAACACAATTGTGATTAATCATGCTCATTATCAACTCAGACTTATGACCTGTGTAAATTTTAGGGCGTATTTTTTTTTTTGAAGTGTGTGTGTGGTGGTGGATGGGAGGAGGGGTGCATATGTGTGGAATGAGAGATGAAAAATACACTCCTTTCTCTGCCAATAAAATTACCCCTTCCACCCTCTCACTTTTCAGCCTTCCCTCCAAAAGTTAGGTAGATGTCTAAGGCTGGCTAAAGCCTTATTATTAACTTAACTCTAGGTGGTTTCCATTAGCCTTACAGTACATGCCACTGAGCAGACATACAGTAACTGAATTGTTTCAACTTATCCAAATAACATTGAAATAGACTTAATTGTTGAACTGCAGGAAAGACCATGTGTCTCCAGAGACTATTAGTGTCATTTAAAAGGCTAAATGTATCATAAAACCTGTCTTTAACAGAATAAAATTGTACAGACCAACACAATTTTAGCTAATGTTTTCCACATTTCTTGTAAAAAAAGTCATTGGCTGTAAAGGAAAGTTCATAATGTTTCTAGGAATTATTTCAGTGCAGCACTTCCCAACTAGTTTTAACCTAGTATCCTTTTTACTATTGCACAGCAATTTACTTTGAAAATAGTCACACCAAAGTCTAGAGGATTTACTTCCAGAACATACTTATATTTATTGTAAGTAAAGAGATGCTTTGTCACAGCAGAAGATTCAAGAAGCCTCTGATTTCAATAGATAAGAATTTTTCTCTCTGACTTCCTCAACATTTAAATCCAGCTTTGATTAAGGAAGAATATGGTAATATTTCAGAGGAAAAATAAAATGAAGGAATCCTTGCTGATACAGTTTGTCAGTGAGATTTCCTCAGCCATCAACATTTTGGTATTTTGTGATTTTTACTCTGGGATTTGCCTCCTTGTTTTTATTCTAATGTTACATATTTTCTTTTGTTGGCTCTGTTTAGAAAATTGTTTGGATAAGGAAAATGAAAAAGGTAGCTTAAAACAAACAAAATAGGAAAGAAGAAGAAGAGCAGGGGGAGGTAAAGAGGCCAAGGAGGAATGAATGAAAAATAGAAAATTACTTTTATGCTATCAAAGAGACAAAGGAGTATTTCTTCATTCCGAAGAAGTTTGAAGTATCAAGGGGAAAAAAATCTAGAAGGAGGACACATAGTGGATCAGCCCTCAACAGAAAGAGCAAATCTTTCTATTTATCTGTCTCATCTTTTCATTGGAGTTTTATATCAGCTAACAAGGAAGCTGTTTCAAATAACTTCTGCTAACATTATTGTTATTTTACAGGTTTGTTTCTATGGAAATGAATGATGTCATCGACTCATTCAATCACAATCACTTTTTAACCTGAAGAGAATTTTTTTGTCCCAGTTAGTCCTCTCCAATCTAGGGGCAAAAGATAATGCCTCTTTTTTTTTTTTTTTCCTGGAAAACCTCAGAATCATGATGTAATTACCTATGTAGGAACACTAGTGCCTTTCCTGAAAAAGTTAAGAATTTCTTGAAACAGCAGTTACTGTCAAGCTTTTCCCATTAGAGCTATGTGTGAATGGAAACAACTGTAATTTCTTCATTGCTTGCTATTAAAATGAACTTGAATCATGTAACTCTTTTGAAAAGGAGACATTATGATGACAAAAAATATTGGTTAAGTCTAGCCAGGGTTTGATTTATTTGGTTTTAGTCCTGCGATAAGGAGAGGGTATGTGCTAATGAAGCAGTTCCCGTTTACAGGGAAATTCATCCAGTAACAAGTCGTAGAGCCACTAATTCTTTTTCATTCCCATTTTGGGAATTTACATAGTGTCTGGTCTCCTGGCACTGACCCTCAGTGTGGCCCTGAATTCACCTGCAATGAAGGAAATCCCTACTTGCACAAACCTAGAGCATTTTTACATTGAAGTAAAAAGGCTCTTACTCTTTGCAGGTTATCGATGCAACACTATTGCACAAATCAGCCAACAGACGTCGTATTCAGACACTGTGTAAAAAATGCAACAGGGACAACTCCCCATACCTCTGATGCAGCAAAAGTAATAGAATGACATTGCTAATTTGAAAATTTAAAGAAGGATAATTTCACCAGTATGGTGCTAGACACAAACTAAAATGTCTAATGTGTGTCCATGCAGAATTTCTACTTCTGACCTGTAAACTCATTCAATCTCTGCTTTGTCAGTTTGTCTTTCAGGCATGAATGTATTTTATTACAATATCCACAAACTTTTCCAAAAAACAGATTGTAGGAATTTGATTTTTTAGATGTGAATAGATTTTAAGTCAGTCACCTATGCAGAAGAGATGTGATCTCTCGGAGGATAACAGATAAAGTCCTGAGGTAGTGTGGCATTGAAATGATGATTTAAGAAAAAATATTGTTAATAAATGCATTTATTTGCTGTAAATATATGTATATGAGAGTCTGTATATATGAATCTGAATGCATTTTAGTTCTATCTGTAAAGTAAAACTCACAGAGAACTTTACACATTATTTTTGTCTTTTAGCAGCTGAAAAAGAAGAAGTTTGTATGATTTGCTCAAGCTTGTATGGGAAGAAACAGTAAAGAAAAGAATAGAAAACATCTACTTAGATGCTTATTCCTACATTCTTCATAGATGACCCGAATTAGAACTTATTTTAGTATAGTCATGACAAATGTAATGTGCAAAAGTAATGAAATTTAAATTAAAAAAGAGATACTTAACTGTCCCCTGACCTTTCATGTCTAAATGAAGTCTCATTCTAATATAAAGTGATAATTGTCCAGTGTTGGTCTTGTCACTTCATTCCTGATGGGAGTGAAAAGATGCAGCTAAACCTACTAATTTCTAAATTCTGCAAAATTAGGGTAGATAAGGTACAGTAGGTACTGGTAAGAAGTCAGTAAGTAATGTACTAGTAGAAGCAGCTAAAATATGCTATTGGCACCTTCTCACCCTGCCCATTATTCAGTGTTCACTTGTGTGAGGGGTCTTATTTAACCTGTTGAGACCGGTCAGTCTAAGTCCCCAAAACTTGCATGATTAGGCCCTACCAAGGTTAAATACTTTTGCATTCTTCATTGGGCATACAAACTCTCTGACAATTACTGCAAGAAAATCAAATAATGTATTTCTACATTTTCAGCACATGTCTTGAACTGATTAGCACGGAACCTAATTTGCTCTAATCAGCCCAAGGTGGATAGAATGTGAAACAGATGACCTTACTGTTTAAGAACAAGTAATTCTGTTTATTTGTGGTGAATAATGACATTTTCCTGCTGATGGGTATTCACCTTGCACCTTAAATTGCATCAGGTCAATTCTGAGAATACCCGGTACAGCAAGTTTGAATTCCCTTGTACTGCATATTAGGTAACTTTTCTGTCATTGCCAATTTAAACCAGAGCCATATATGAAAAACAAAACGTGGGTTCCTGGTAAATATAACAATTTTTAATATCCCCAGCTGGAGAGAAAGTTTCCATTAGTATAGCAGAAGAAAGTATGTAAGGGTCTGTAACACATCCTCAAAAAGAGAATTTTGGAAAGGAGAAAACCTTTCCTTTCACTGTGCTTATTATTATTAGAAGTACATACTTGAGAAAGACAACCTGTGAGTAAAGGGTCTTAGTTGAACCAATGTACGATAAAAATCAAGCCACTTGGAAGTTGAAATTGTGTCTGAAAACAAATTATTAGGAGCTGAGTTCTGATTTCGTCAATGTCTACATAGGTAATTCATTCTTTACTTCTGAAGTGCCTTAAACCAGCAAAAACCTGACTTCACTTTTTGGTGACTTCAGTATAACGGTCATTAATTAAGGTAAAATTTGAGTTAAATGTTTAAAATTTGGCCATCTGAGAATACCGGCTGGAGCTCAAAACCAGATTCCTGGGCCTCCCATAATGATCTACAAAAATAGAAAGTAACAGCATTCAAGTCCAGAGAAGGAGCATCTCCTCTTTGCCTTTTCTCTTCCGAAGGCTGGAAGCCAGGCTTATGGAAGCATTCTATTACATTATCACCCACTCCACTCCCAAATGCATGCATACACACACTGTTGGACATCTTTTGTGACCCCCAGCTCTTAACCTCTGTTCCAGCACTTTTTTGGACTCTGTCTGTTTAAAATCTGGGCTCTTTTGTTGGGAAGGAGGTACAGATGTTGGGATAATGACATCAAAGCCAGAATTAGGGAGGCAGCCCTGGTGAGACCTTCAAAGAAAGGGAACTACTCAGCTGTAAAGGATAGACATGAATCTGTAAGCCTTGATTCCGGGATCAGCAAGAGCTTAAGGTCACTTGTTTAAAGGCACAGTCATACAGGCACAGTCTCAAACTGGTAGGAACCAGGTAAGACTCCACATTTTCTTCAGGGAAGAAAGTCACGTGTTTACTTCTGTTTAAGTGAAGCTGAGCAGTTGTAAGTGTAGGGAAGAGGTTTACTTTCTCCCTGACATATTTGCAAAAAGAAAAATGAAGCGATTTTTCTCCTTTCAGATAAATAGTGCAATGAATTCTTAATATCTGTTCTTATAACTTTGGGGAAAATACCACATTATTTTTTTGTTTAATAGGAGTAACCACCTTCTGGTACTTGGAACTCAGAACTGTTAGCTGGTGCATGCTCTCCTCAGAGGGTTTCCAGTAATGTTTTTGCAAAACTCTTTTCTCAAGATTGAGCTGCAATTAGCATGGGCTTCAGTCAGTTCTGTGGAGATGTCACTCCACATAATGCTACAGGCTTCATGCTGCAACATGAAGATGTCACTTTAGATAGCACTGTGGGCTTGAAGTGGCAATCCGGAGATGTCACTTCTCTGTTATGAACTGTTGCACAAGAATCTGTCCTTTTTGATGGAGCTGGCCTCATACTTTACAAATATCCTCTCGATGTCCCTCTCAGTGGGCTTGACATCACTGTAACAGCATGACAAGTTAAAACATGTCCTTGAGAACTCATGTTAACCAATGCAATGATGACCGTGACTACACAGTGTGCCTAGGCAGGAGCAAAGTGTTTCCTCAATCACAGAAAAAACCTTCCTCTAGTGAGAACTGACTTACGAATTGTTGCAGGACACAGCCTATCTCTGTCTGCAATGACAGCAAGCCCATGGTCATCATTGTGTCAGTTAGCATGGCTTCTCAAGGTCATGTTCCACACTGCTGTAAATTCTGAAGGAAGATAAAGGACCACCAGGAATTTATTTTCTTTCTAGATGCCTCTGCGGCTCAGTTAACCTTTAACAATGGTCTCTTCTTAAGTGGCTAAAACAATAAAGAACAATGCCATGCAGCTAAGATCATGAATCATAAGTTTCAGGCCAGTCTAAATAGTTGAATCTGGTTTTCCCTTAAATATTCTAAACAAACTAAATGTCTGTTGATAAAAATGTCTGTACAACTTGCCATATAAATTCTGGATTTCAGCTATTCCAATATTTACTGTGGTTAGAATAAGATTTCTAATGAAAAAAAAATGCCCAATGTGATTTTCCCAGTTAAATGCCATGTGTGATCCCACAAGTACAAATGACGTTTGGTAGTGTCCCCTTTTGTAATTGCTTTAAATTAAAAAGCAATTAGAAGCCCACTAATTTCAGACTAGACCCATTGGGTCAGGACTGAGATCACCAACAGAGCAATCAGAAAGCATGCATTACACATCCCTCCTTCCAAGTTTATATTGGAGGTAGGTCAGTAATTCCTACCACTGTCAGTGGCAGCCTTTTAAGGCAGCCCGAGGACACATGAAGTGTTCATTCATCCTTTGACAGGTGGTGGTACTGGGGACAAGTTTCCCTTCTGTCTTTTTGCTACATGTGGGTAATAGGAACACTGGACGTTCATAAGGCGCTGAGCACTGCAAGTCCCTGCAGCAGCGAGGGTTTGGGGACCAGAGGTGTTGGAAACACGGCAGGTGGGAGGCTACAGCTGTCCTGCCCTGCCTCTGCACACCCCCTCACCCCACCCGGCTCCCTGCTGCTGATACACACCTTGGGTCTGTGCCGCTGATTGCAGAGAGTTTGTTTAAGCGGAGAAGAGAGGAATGATAATGAGATTACCGCACCGCTGATTGCCTGCCCTCGCCGAAGGGCGCTGTGGATGATCCGGCTCACGCGGCCCCCGGGCTGAGGTGGCCCCGACTCCCCGACCCAGCTCCTGCCCAGGCACCATGGCTAACCCTGGCGGTGAACTTTCTTCACAGAAAAGGCTCTTCTGGGCTTTTCCCAGAATACAGTTTTTCTTGGCATGGCTTCCATTTTTTTCAGAGAAGCTGTGAAAACTTTTCCTGAAATGATCCTCCCCTGCCTTCTGGCTGAAGAGTATGACTGATGCCTTTTCTTCCCCAGTGCAATAGTACATCTGTGGAGTAGAGAGACTAGGTAACCAGCTGTCATGTCAGGTTTCCTAAACATACTTGCATGTCATTTCTCACTTGTTCATCTGTATCAAAGCAGAGAGCCTCTGCTGCTAGCTCCACTGCACATTAGGGCTAGAAAATAATTTCATTAAGGCTGAAAAAAGTGGTTTATTTAAGTCAAAAACAGTCTATTCCTGTATCTGTGATTTCTACTTCTCCCTTATACAGGCTGGTGATAGCACTTCTCCTTCTCTTCTCTATTGCCTTCCTTTCTACATCAAAGATACTAACTACTGTGTTCTTTAATTTAACAGCTTCTGCAGCACATTAGAGAATAGATTCATTTTGTGAATAGTGAATCCTAGTATGATGTAATCTTCACATAATTTCTGTTTTGCTGCTCTGACATAGATTTTATTTCAGTAAATGTACAGACCACCACTACCATGACACTGTACTGACTAAACAAACCGGTGTTGCAAGTACAGTAATTCTGTTTTAAAGCACACTACTGAAGTGTGCTCATTATTCTGTTCTTCCAGCTGTCTAATAGACAGTTCTTTAGTTCCTTACTTTTGCCGCAGAGAATGGTTTTACCTGAGGTCCCTACACTCCCAAGTGCCAACTGTAGGCATTACAGCCAAACCAGAGGCTGTGACACCTGTGAGTTATTGTCATACTTAAGAGTCAGGATGCACATTATAGTATAGGCACAGTTAGAATAGAATTAGTATTTGTTTGCCTTGAATCCAACTAGAAGCATACAAAAATAGTGTAGCCAGCAACACATATATATTTATATAGATATATATAGATAGACAGATATATTTTTTTTAACACTCACAGCACAGCAAAAGAATGTGTAAGCATTGCATTTAAGTATGTGAACAATGTGTCCACCCAAGAGTAAACAACAACTTGTATAGTTGCAAGTGGGAAATGTGGGAAAACATATAAACAACAACTGAAGAAATGGAATTTGTAAGACAAAGAATAAAGAACAAGATAAGCAGAAGGGACAGCAAACAGACAGGATATCCTACTGAATGTAAAAGTATCAGGGTGACTGGCAAAGCCAAAACAAAGATAAGCAGCATTGGGAGCAGATGGGATCCTGTTTTTGGGAGAGAGGCAAGCTGCAAAAAGTATCAGGCATACAGAGGAACTTTAGCCATAAAAGGGCTCTCAAGTCTGATCACCCTGACCTCCTCAACTTTCAACCACCAGTACTGCATCCACTAGTGCATCATCTCCTTGGTATTACATACTCACAGCCAATGCAGGTTATAGTGGACTAGTGGGTTTGTGTGTGTAAAGCTATGTGGTGATAATTTGTAAGGCTAACCATTGGCGCATCTGTCATTAAGGAATGTCAGTCTACTAAAATTTTATTTTACATTTGGTTTATCAGTCTTGTAAATACTCCCTTCACAGCAATTTCTAATTCCCTAACTGGGTTTCAATAATTTTACAAACAAAAATTAATCGTGGTTATCATGTTGAACAGAGTGATCATTTTGCACTTAATATCAGAAGAGGGCATAAAATGGGTGTCTCTCTCCTTCCTTGTAACAAAAGCTAGAGGCTAGTCACTGCTAGCATCTCTGAAGTCTGAAGCAGAATGTGTAGATATGAACTCTTCATTGCTGACCAATAAAATACACTGCCTTGTGGAGTTACCTGGTTCATATGGCTTTGAAACACTCAAGGGAAATATGCCACTGCTGCAGAGATGAGTGATGAAGCAGTTGGGTTCTGTTTATGTGAAGTTTTGATTTTTTTTAATAACTTTTTTTCACTCTTTGAAGGTATGTAGGAACGTGTGCAAAATATCTACAGACCATAACATATCTAGAAGCCTCTGAAGTATTTGTTTAAATTTTAAATGCTGCATCTGCATCTGCACTGCAGTTTCAGATATTAAACCCTGATGTATGTTTTGAATCCCTACAAATTACACAATTTCTTTTCCTTTCCTGCTGCTTCTCCTTTAATACTACTACTCTAAGCAAGTTTTTTTATTGCATACTAGGAATAATACTGATTTCATCTGCAGAATTCAGGCTAGTCACAAGTTACTTCATCATTAAGAAAAACATTCTCTACATTCATTAACAGAAGAATAGTAGCAAGAGTTCACATAACCTTGACTACCATTTTGCTTTCTCTTCTTTCTTGTTTTATGCCACCCTTTTAAACTTTTAGTCAAGATCAACACCTGGTATAAAGTGATGTCACCCCGCTGAAATCTTGAGTAACATAAGACTTAGAAACCTTCCTCCTTCAGATCTCCATGGGCAAGTTGGATTTGCAGCTGAATGATTGTCGGTGCGTAACATGAAAACATATGAGATCTAAATGAAAGCACTAAAATCCTCAGATAACATGAGTTTGTCCTGCATCCCTCATTTGAACAGTGTTTGTACATATGTCAAAGTTTTAGTCATGTTGTACTAGTGCCAGCCCTTTTTTGTGAAGATATATAGAAGTACTATCATTTTCATGTCAATCAATTTTTTGTTATTGTTGTTACTTTTTAAATTATTATTTTCATAGATTACCTTGATGCAAAATTCATTACTTGGAAACTGCAAGTCTCTGTGAGTTGGAATTGATGCACAGGAACTACATTAATTCTGCAATCAGGTACAAAGGATGTTAAATTCTGCAAAATGTTCCAGTCTTTGAACTGCTTTGGTCCTTCTGTGTAGTTGAACCCTTGAGCTGTCCCAAATGCTTACAAAGGCCAGAAATACCTGAAGCAAGAAAGTGTGGAAGAGGAACAACTGTCATGGCACTTCTTCTTTCAAATCTCTGCGAAGAAGCTACTGCACTATTCGTCATGGACATGATTTGCCCATGGCTGTGTGCAAAAGTTTTGAGCTAGGCTTGTGTACATAACAACCAAAACTGCTATGTTCAGTTTGACATTAGAAATATTGTTGAAACAAAATTACTGTCTAGTCTAGAGTTAATCAATTATGTCTAGTCTGGAAAATCTGACACATTTAGGAATATTCTTTGGCATGGAGGCAGAGTCTCAGAGCCTGTCTACTAGTGAACCTGCACGTGAATTATGGCACAAGGTCTTTGGAGAAGAAACAATGCCTGGAAAAGGGTAAGAGGGATTCTGGTTGCTTGGGGCAGGCCACACTGCTATCAAGAGTTGTTCTAACAGTTCACTACTATAGACATATGGACCTTTTACTACCTGAAACGATCATCAACCACGCTCGATTCAGGAGCTACCAACTCAGCCTTGGGAATACGATTCCTTCAAGAAGGGAAATTTTAAAATTATTTTGATATTACAACTTTCTCTGTTGTTAAAACCAGTAATACTACTATATGCAAAACCAGTTTCCAAGTGTTTGAAAGAAAGGTTTTCCAATGACTCAATAATATTACCTGGCTATGGTGTGTCCTGCTGTGTATACATTTTCACATTGGCCTACTTGCCAGAGTTTCTACATGTACTGTAGTGGTTTAATTAAGTGACATGAGGGACTCTGTATTTTTCTACTCTTTCAGACTCATGAGGGGAAGAAATATTATGAAGTTGATGCTATTTTTTTGAAAGGACTTTTAAAATGTGGTTACTTTTATAAATGGTTCTGTATACATATGTGAAGAACGTGAAACTAGACAACAAACATTATGAAACACAAAAAATAAAATTTGTGATTATGCTTAAGCCCTTTAATAAA
Organism: Climacteris rufus; assembly: GCA_013398175.1. Taxonomy (NCBI): domain Eukaryota; kingdom Metazoa; phylum Chordata; class Aves; order Passeriformes; family Climacteridae; genus Climacteris; species Climacteris rufus. The sequence goes on along the minus strand of VZRZ01004578.1, from coordinate 765,331 downwards.
GGAAGGCAAACCCCCTATGTACACAAACTAATTCTAGAACCGCTATATTGCAAGGACCTTTGTACTTTGTGCTTGATATATACAGTCAAGGGATAACTGAGATTAAGAAGAGACTGTGCTTATTCAGTGAATATCTCCAAATATTTTCCTGACCTCTAGATTGCAATTCAACTATTAAGATAATCAATTGTTTGTGGGGATTTTTTCATGGCAATATTGACTCCCAAGTAAAGAAGTAAAAAAGTAATTTTAGGGGAAAAAAATTATCTCAGATATTTTTTACATATCTCTTACCTTTTTTACTTGTGTGTTTCATTTATGCACAATATAAAATTGATTAGTGATGGGCTGAATGGAATGTAAAATCCACTTAAAATTCAAATACATATGAATTTTGTATAGATTTTTATGTATATTCTGCATTTCTCAAGATTGGAAGAGAAAATATAAATATATAATTAAAAAATTATGCCACTATTGTGGTAGCATCGTAGGCCCTGAATTACACTGAGGGAGGAAGTTTATAAACAGAGTGACAGGCTTTCTCCTTAAGGGTTACAAACTACACATTAGACAAGATGCAACCAATTGCTACAAGAAATAGACAGGGCAAGTGTTTCGTATCTGTTGGTTTGATGTTGTCATTCTTATTCAGCAGAACTTCCACTGAAATGAAAAATTGAGAGGAAGTATTGTCCAATGAAGGTGTGGGGGATCAAGTGTTTTTTTAATTTGAATATCACTAGGAAACAAAGGCAACTGGATTTATCTTGTCAGGGATTAAGATTCTGTTATCAGAAAATGTCTAGTTTGACTCTTGACCAGCAGTACTTTTATGTCTTTTGATGTGATGTGTTAAGTGCTCTGGAATTCTCGGCTTAATCGCCAAAGAATTAGAGTTTTTCCTATTATTGTTGATGTGCTTCTTCCAGCAAAATGGGATTTAACTTAATTTTTTACTTAGTTTATCAATTAGACATGTTTGTGATATCATTTCCCTTATAATTACTAAAGCATGCAATTTTTCATAAAACCTTAGAACTGTTCATGTTGGAAAAGATATTTAAGATTATTTAGTCCAACCATTAACCCAGCACTACCATGCTCACCACTAGACCATGTCCCTGAGTGCCATATTTCACATCTTTTAGATACCTCCAGGGATGGTAACTCCATTATTTCCCTGGGCAAGCTGTTCCAGTGCCTGACAAACTTTTCAGTGAAGAAATTTTTCCTAATATCCAGCCTGAACCTCCCCTGGTGCAACTTGAGGTTACTTCCTCTTCTCCTATCATGTATTAATTAGGAGAAGAGGCCGACCGCCACCTGGCCACAACCTCCTTTCAGGTCCTTGTAGAGAGCAATAAAGTCTCTCCTGAGCAGTCTCACTCCTTTTCTCCAGGGTAAACAATCCCATAAGCCATGTGATCCAAATCTGTCACAAGCTCCATTGCCATTCTCTGAACAGGTTCCTGTGTCTCAATGTCCTTCTTGTCTTGAGGGCCTCAGAACTGAAGGGTTTGAGGTGCTGCCTCACCAGTGTTCTGTACAGTGGGACAATCATTTCCCTGGCCCTGCTGTCCACACAAGTTTTGACACAGACCAGGATGCCATTGGCCTTCTTGGCCACCTGGGCACAGGCTGGATCACGTTCAGCCGCTGTCAAACAACATCCCCACGTTCTTTACCCCTTGGTAGCTTTCCAGCCACTCTGCCCCAGTCTGTAGTGCTGGCTGGGGTTGTTGTGACCCAAAGGCAGGACCCAGCAGGACCCAAGTGCAGGACTTCAAGGACTTTCAGCCCATGGATCCAGCCTGTCCAGATGCCTCAGCAGAGCTTTCCTGCCCTGCAGCAGATTAACACTCACACCCAACTTTGTGTTGTCTGTGAACTTCCTGAGAGTGCACCAAACTCTCCAAAGGTGAACTCTCCATCACATACTTTTAAACTTTCAGAGAAAGGGACAATTTTGATTACGTGTAAAGTCAGTCACTGACATATTTCACACTGCAATAAGCCTGAGTCCCTTGCAATATTCGAAATGATTTTCAAATTTAGTCATTTTCATCACTTTGGTTAATATGATTCCATTTTATCTACAAGCAGTTTTCACTGTGTTTGCTGTGGATTCTTGGATAGAAATCTCTCTCTGGTAGAACTCGTGTGATCTTAATCAGAATTCACAATTCATTCCTCGTGTCCAACTTCTCTCTTAACTGAGCTTATTTTTTAATTAAAATAAAAAGTTAGAAAAAGACACAAATTTTTCTGAGTTACAGTCTTCCATAGGCAGTAATAAATTATTGTATATTTTTAGACTATGCTTCATTGCCCTGACTAAAGAGATTTTAGAAGTGTAGGAATGTAGTGTAGCCTCACCTTGCCAGTGCAGAAATTAATTACTATAAACCCAGGTACTCTTTACTATATAAAAGAAAATTCCAATTTCAGCTTGAGGTACAAATTATTAAAAAATTATTTCATATTTTTCCATATTTGTGACATTATTGATTATTTTGTGAGAAATTATGTTTTTCTTAAAGGCCTAATTGTTTTAACCAAATTACCTGAAAAGCTTGGTTTTCATTACTAAATGATGATTCTTCTAAACCCCATTATGGTGAAATAGCTCGATGGCATGAAACATAAAAGTTTAAAACCCATGCAACAAGAAAAGCAACACAATATTGTTTTCAAAATAATCTGTTTTTAAGTCAAGGTCTTGATTTCAAAACATATATGTTTGGCAATACTGGATCCAAATCTGTCCTGGAGAAGCTCTGACAGTGTTTAGCTTTTAAAAGCAGATTTTCCAATTTGACAAACATTTTTCTTCCATTCTGCTATGTGAAAGAACCATACCCACAACAGATTTTACTACATGGACAAAACAGTGAAGCTGCATGCAATCCTGACAAAAATTGTGCAACACTTTACATAAAACAATACTTTTCATTCTTATTTTTAATTTTTTAGTTAGTGCACATGTAACTGTGTTTTGTTTAAATGAGGATAATAGGTAAACATGTTGGACATGGATGTATAATTCTTTTTTGTTTAAATTGGCTGTACCCACCAAAGATCTGTACATGAACATAGCAAATTTTATGAAGTTGGCAAGAAAGCAACTCTAGACACTGGAAATAGAAGAATCTGTTGTGTCCTCTGGCCAACATGGTCCTTTGGTAACAGGGAATGCTGAAGAGAGTATTGCTTTCATGGAATGTTGCCGAGAATACTATTGGGAAACCTTTCTGGTTTGTAGTTGAGAAAGTATCATGCTTACAAAAAGTTGGCTTTTGACATTAAATTGTGCACTTGTGATTTAATGACAGAGAGGGCTGATTTATTTGAATATTTTCATAATCCATCATGAGGGATCAAAATCCACCCCTTGTATTCAGTAAGATTTCACATTTTTTCCTATATCATTTTAACCCACAAATGGATGATGAGATTTATCCTGTTGGATTTACCTGCTGACTTCATAGATTAGCTGCCAGATAACTGTCACCCTCTCTTGCAAAGCTGTTGTGTGCCTGTTTTGGTTTTGAGTTTTGTCAATACTTACAGTAGTTCCATGACAATAAGTCTTGATCAGCAATTTTCATGTTCAATTTTTTGTCCTCATAGAAATCTTTGGAAATGATCTTTGGAATCATTTTTTGAAAAACACCATTTGCTTACCTGGTGCATTTAGTCAATTTTACTAAAAACTTTTAACTTTCCTCATTAAAGGAGAACCATCAACCTCGCTCATAAAAATTTTGCCACTAAAGGTGGCTACAGATAACTCCTGGACCAGGAAAGGTTGGAGGTAGTGGTAAGAGCAGTAAGTTCCATTCATGTATTTTTGTCTTGTGTAGTCCTACCTTAAAATATCTTCTTGTGATACCCTTGGAAAAACCTCCCATTAGCATTTCATGTAAGGGTCAATCATTCTCTTTCAGAAATGAATCTTGAAATCTTGCTGTCTTGAAGAAAACAAAATTTAAAAAAATAGATTAATATTGGCGCTGAAAGGTTGCTAGCTCATATCTTAGCTGAAAGATTTTGTTAGGATTTCCTATTTCACTCATATTATCTTTCTTATGGCCAGTGTTAAAATTTCCTCCATAATGAACTGCTTGTCTTCTCAGAGACTTGCATTCTCGTCTCTTTGACTTACTCTGTGAGTGTCTTTCCTCACTGATTATTTACTAATTACTTGAATTGAAGAGACAATTTTGAGAGGACTTAGAGGATAAAAAGACTCAGACCCTGGCAAGAGGCTTAAGGAGGCAGCGGAAGGGAGGTGGTGAGACAAGTAAACACCTGTTTTTGCAGTGGGCCCTGTTTTGTTTCTCTCACCAGGGCATTGCCACTCCCAGCATATCACTGATTCAGCTCTCAGAAAGTTTGATTTTTCTGCTGAATAAGATCCAGACACTTTGGATTGTATTGGTTAGGTTTTTCATTTCCCTGCTTGGACAAAGATATACAATGTGTAGGGATTAAGTTTTTCTGATTTCAATTGCAACCTATATACTTCATTGCCTAAGTGCTACTTTAGCATCAATTGCAAGAATATATATAAAAAGCACCACTCTCTATTTGTTCATCTAAGACCTTGAAAAGCAGTAAATCAAAATCCTTTCCTTGGTCTGCCTTCAGTTCTCATGACAGGACCAATACATTTGGACTGCTGCAACTTATTTAGATGATGTTTGTCAAGATGGTGGCTTTAAAACACAGCAGCTTTTTTACAGCAAATCTGATTACTATTTTATGTGTCTAACCCCATGGCAAAATGTATCTTAAACATTTCCCTTTTTCAAGTAAGTTTACTCCACAATTCAAGGACAGTCTCTGTGTTCCTGGGAGCAATGCAGATGTACAGAAAAAGAGAGATCTTTTCTCTGCTATCCTTTCCCTAGCATAGTGAAGTCCAGTTTCTATCTGATCTTGAGGGGTCAGTGAGAAAGAGAGACCAGGACATGCAAAATAACAATGTTTCCCATCCCAGGAAATTTAGCAGCATGCACTATTTCCTCGCAGAGGAAAAATAATCTAATCAACTGTGTAGACTGACAGCTGTAATTAATTTATTTTGCCTAAAAGCCTGATTTTGCCACTTTGTGTAGACTGGATAGAGTGGAAATAGCTGTCGTAGGTGAGGACCCCAAGGACTTTAGAAAATGGGAAATGAGGTTTTTGATACACATACACGTCTTTTTAGGGGAAGCCATAGTGAAAAAAGTAGAATTTGGATTTTGTCAAAAGAGATCAAACACAAAGCAGAGCTTCCTTAATGCACCAGGAAGAAAGCTCAGGCTACATTACTGTGTCTACGAGTTAAATGGTGATTACTCTTTGATCCTTGGAAGTATTTTATTCTCATTCTGGCTTTTCTAGCTAGTGCCCCTTTTTTTTTAAAGGCATGACTTTGATTGCAAGTTAGATTTTTGAAAATATGTCAATGAATTTTGTCTCCTAGACATGTAATTAATCTTCATATAGCTCTGTTAGTAATGTGAACACACATGTAGGATGTTTTCTATTGAAAACACAAGGAGAAAACCTGTAATAAATCTGAGAGTGATAGCTTTATCATGACTGACAGAGCTGCTGGAGGCCTCTTCTTTATGAATATAATTTGGGAGTATATAAAGGGGTGATTGGTTTCCACAGACCACTCTCTTTTCCTTAGTATTTATTCTTAGTCTGGATAACACACTCTAATTTTTGTCTTACAAAAAGACCTAACATGAGTGACTTGATTAAAACTGCACATTGCATTTCTATGAGTCAGCACAGGCCAAAGTGAACAAAATTTAATTTTGTACTTCCCAAGCCCCATGACTGAGTGCTGTGCATGATTTATCACGGAATTGCACCTCTCTTCCTTGTCAAGACTTGTTCTTCTGGATCCTTTGGAAACAACAGTTTAACCTTTGGAACAGTACCTTCCAGCAGGCAAAGATGAAGTGCTTTGAGAAGGAGGCTATGGGAGTAATGAGATGTGACTGTGAGATGAGTATTGCTTGACAACGTACAACAAACCTCACATCTCATGCTAAGAAGTGGCTGTCATTTTGATCTGCATGAAGTTTAGTGCTCTGTGGATCTGAGCCACTATGTGTGTGTTGAGACAAACCTTTCTCTTACAGAGAAAACATTTGCCGATATCCACAGGGCTACCCGGGAACTATAAAGGCAAAAAACTGACTCCTTGATTAACCCTCACAGAATTCATTTGGTACATAACATTAGCACTTTTACTGATAGGGAAATTGAAAACTAACATTTTAAATAACTTGATTAATGTGTCCTTGCCCTAAGCTGAGTCTCTTGCACCATGCTGCCCCTAGGACATTTTATTTTTTACAAATCACATCTCCTTGGAAATCTACAACTGCTTGTTTTCTTAAATACCCCTCTGTTATGAACTGTGATGATTCTTTCTCACTTATTTATTCTGAGGGATGACTAGGCAGTAATTCTGTATGGGACAGAGAAAGTGAGTGTTAATGGAAATTTATCAAATACAGCAAATGAAAAATTTATGGAAATGAGAGGCCCTATAAAACAAAGAACATCTTTCTTCTTGCTTATACTGTTTTATTCTTGCCCAAATCCACAATAGGACCTTTTCTCTGCTGCTTTTTTTATTTATAATCAAAACAAAATGAGGAGAACACAGCTTGACCACAGGCGAGATATGTCTTTATTTATAGAGGTCATCACATTTCAGTGTTGTGTCAAAAAAGGTGTTAGAGACAAAAAGAGATTCAGTCTAGCTGAAGTAAAGACACTGCTCTGCCAATAATTGTCTTCTGTAATAGTTAGTCACATTGAAAGTATTAATTAAATAAGGAGTTGGGTGGTTTTTTACAGTGTGATGTAATTCAGTGCCAGCTGGCTGACCAAGAGCCTGGGGTAGGTTATATCTGTCTCTCTCAGAATAGAAAGAACAGATCTTTTATTTTTCTTTGCTAAAACCCTGTGCACTTGGCTGTACCAGACCAGGCAGATTGCTTGAAGTGACTGCCTGCCAATGTAATTTGTGTTGGTAAATAAATATAAAATGTTGGGATCTTTCAAAGATCAGATAGGGAAGCAATGACTGATGCCAAGCAGAGTGCAGTCATTTCCTGGGAAACAAAACTGTTCTTTCAGCTCACCTTAAGCTTGATTTGCACAAACTCCATTTGTTCTGTCTCTTCATAAGTAAAGCTGTTAAACTGAAAAATCTCCTATGTCTATTGTGTAATGTCAGGTTCACCTGGCTCCTTCTCATCCAGCCTAAATAAAGAGCTATCCTTTGCCCTGTCCTGTAAGGCTTGCTTTTTGTCTTCCTGTCAACCAGCTTACCGATGCTGGTTAGTAAATATGCTGGTTTTGGCTGGGATAGAGTTAATTTTCTCCACAGTAGCTAGTATGTGGGTCTACTTTGATTTCTGCTGGAAACAGTGTTGATAATCACAGGGATGCTTTCATTACTGTTGAGCTGAGCTAACACAGTTTTACGACCTTTCCTGCTCTTCACCCCACATCCCCACCCACCCCCCTACCACTGTGAGTGGGCTGGGGCTGCACAAGTTGTTGCGAAGGGACATAGAGAGGGCAGCTGACCAAAACTGACAGAGGAAACATCATGCCATATGACATCACGCTCATTATATGGAGCAGGGGAAGAAAAAGGAAGTGGGGACTTTCAGAGAGATGGCATTTGCCTTCCCAAGTCACTGTGACATGTGACAGAGCCTGGCTTTCCTGGAGATGACTGAACATCTGCCTGCCAATGGGAAATGGTGAATGAATTTCTTGGTTTGCTTTGCTTGTGCGTGTGGCTTTTGCTTTACCTGTTAAACTGTCTTTATCTCAACCCATGAGCTTTCTGTTTTACCCTCCTGGTTCTCTCCCTCCTCACACTGCAGGGAGTGACTGAGTGGTTGTGTGGCGCTGAGCTGACAGCTGGGGTTAAACCATGACAATGTAGTGGAGGGAGGTGGAGCAAGGACATAGGTGATATAGGCATGCTGAAGTAAAATAGTGAGACACAGATAATAGAGCTGAACTTGGGAAAAAAAAACAGCTGAGACTCTGGTGCAACAATTTCCAATTTTTACAATTCTTCCAAGGAGGGGTAATTATGGCACAGCAGAAGGCAACACCTCTCAGGCCTGAGGAAAACAGCACTACTTCAGAAATGGGTATCACCTGATAAAAAGAGGTACAGATAAACCTGCTGTATTCTCATCTCTGCAAAAAGTCTAGGAAAAGATGTAGTGAAGTCCTGCCTGTTGTTGGTAGTAATAAATTGGTCCCCTGTTGCACTGTACTTCAGTGACATAGGAAACTCAAACCGGCTTTTCCTACATCACAGGGATGATTGAAAGTATATTGAGAGTCACTGTTAAGACAGGTATGTACTAAGTACCTTCAGCAGAGACAGAAAAAACAACTTCTTTTGCAGAACAATTCAGAAACAGGAAAATCCTTTGTAGAAAGGAATAAACTCAACTAAAAGCAAACCACTATGCAGTTCAATAAAAGGTTGCCCTCTCCAGTCAAACAGATACAATTTGCCACAGTGTATAAAGAGGATCTTTTTCAATTTAGCTATTTCCATTAATGTATGAACCACTGATCAATATTAGACATCGCTTAGCTTCTCAGGTCATGAGAAACAACTCATTGGCAAGCATTGTATTTCTAGGAGACAAAGTTGGTGGGGTAAATATATGACCATGCAAACAAATTGAATACTTTCCATGGAAGCTGAGGACCAAATTAATAATTCTCCTTCCCTATGTCAAAGGTATAAAAATTCAGGACTATTCCAAAGGCAATGAAATTCTGGAAAGCCATATCACCGTGGTTTTCAAATACATCCAGAGACCTCTGAAGAAGGAAACAGACCTTGGGTCGAGCCTCACCTGCCCTTGTAACCTTGCAGGGTCTAGCAAATTTCACATGTGAGGAGGATCTGGGTAAGTAAACTACAGAAACAAAGTCAGGAAACTACATGACAAAATCATAATTTGTAATTTCTGATTGCTTTTTGTTAGAGCAGCTTTCTGAGGCCTCAACTATCAACACGTCCATCATATCCAGCACTGAACATATTTGTAATTGGACACTGTTCTTGTTCTGCAGTCTATAGCAATAAAGGCAAGTAATATATTAGCTGTTACACAGATGGACGACAGGGAGATTAAATATCTTGTCCAGGGTCAAAAAGGAAATGTGTGACAGGTCTGGGACTTGTGAACCTGGAAATGTCAAGTTGAAGGCCTCAGCTGTGGGCTGTATATTTACTCCTGAGTGTTAGCTGACTGTACATTTAACAAAACACTCCAAAAGACACCAATATTGCTCCTATTGGAAAATGACTGGACAACCATGCTTCTTCTGACAAGTAGCCAAATCTTGCCTGGGCAAATTATTCAGTTTTGATAAATTGTACAAAGTAATTTGAAAAATAGATTGTTTAGTCTTCTGAGTATGCTTATATAGATTCTTCACAGAAGAAACTATGTCTCCTTCTTGTAAATATTAATAAAGAATGTTTTTCACATTTCACTTAGGAGCAATCGAACATGCAAGAAATAACCACGACTGCAAAGCCTGAGCTACTAGCTCAGTTCAATGCTGTCAGAAGAGTTTTACTCAACAGTGAGTTCAAGCAGTTAAAAAAGATGGACTAAGTACAGCAGGGATTTTGCCTTATTTGGACTACAGAGCTTCTCTTTTAGCTTAGTAAAAGAAGAAATGCTTTGGGAATCAATGACCCAGGTTGTGGCTCCATTAGTAGTTTGGCCCAATTTTAATTAGCTGATGATGTGTGCTCTCTAGTTTGCTAATAATGGGTGTAATGATTTTAGATGGATGTTGCTATAAAGCCCCCAAATTTTACGTGTGCACTGTCCAACATTAAGCCTTCTGGTCTCTTCTGGGTCATCTCCACTTCTACTAGTAATCCTGAAAGGGTGTCCAGGTTTGAATGCAGCAGAGATGCTGAGCGAGGAGCTTTTCTGACTTGTGCTGTGCTGCTGTGGCTTTTGACAACAGGATACCCAAATTCTCCCTGTAATTAACTGTGTACTGAGGGTCCATTAGAAAGGCATGTGATGACCCTAGGCCACAGATTGCTGGCTTTACCATGGCCCTGGAAATATCAGGTTAGCCATGAAATAATTTCAGTTTACACCATGTGACTAAAATTGAGGCAAACCTTTTAATACTCTGAGTAGCAGGATAGGAGGTCAGAGAAGATAGCATTGACGATGCTTTTTCAGTGTGTGATTAATTCTTTTCCATATAGCAAAAAAAAAAAAAAAAAAAAAAGAATAAATATTAATCAGAACTTGAAATTACAAACTTCCTGTTAGTTTCATAGTCACTTTCTTCAGTAGTGTGATTGTCTCTACTTTTGTGCAACAGACGAGGGAATTTTTAATTTGATGTCAAGTGGGATTCATATCTAATTTATTTTGCTGTTTAAAAGAGGTACAATATAGTGGTTCCTATAGGAAAAAGGAAACCCAAAACCCTTCAGAAAGACAAATTGCATCAAATCTAACATGCAAAGTTAAAACTATGGGTCCCCCACTAAATCTGTGTTTTGAAAATAAAGAGAGTGCATATATATGTGTGGGTGTTTGTGAATTAAGAAGATGCTATTTCTTTGCTCAGCAACATCACAGATATATAGAACAACTCAGGTTGTAAGGAAGCTCAAAAGATTGTCTGGTCCAAACTTTCACGGAAAAGAGTTTAGAGGAAATCATCTAGTACCCTGTCTAAGAGCATCTTGATAACTTCCACAAGAGGAACTCTACCATGTTCTTGGGTAAAAATGCTTTATCAAGAATGCAATAAAATGCATCTTAAAATCCCTGTTTACCAGCAATGCATCTGAACAAGAGGGGAATAAAAGTGAAATTCCTAGTGAGATATTCTGGATCTGCTTAACAATAACGATCCCCACACTAAGGAACAAAGATTTAGTGCAATATGTTCTCAGTGCCAAAGGATCTTACCTACCTCAAAGTATCTTTTTGTTTTCTCTCTCCACTCTTTAATTTCTATTTGTTCTTACTTTACAGGATTTTCTGTCTCTCAGAAAGGCAAAGTGGCCTACTTGTTCCCCTATAATCACGTGGCACATAGAACTTAACTAGTCGGTTTACCAAATCCTGCGGGATTGCTCCTCATGGAAGAAAACCAAATTCATACTTAATGCTGTTGGGACTGGCAGCTCTAAACAGCTCATTGTCAGACTGATCTGCTCCTAAAATCCTTGAATGGGTGTGGGAAGCCCCTTTGAGTGTCTAATGATAATGTGGTTTTCCTCTTTCATTAACTTTTGTGTACAAACAGATATCATGCTCACTGGATACTAAGCACTTTACTGCCCATCTACATCCACGTCAATGCTACTTAAGGCTAATCACATACTAACTACATCTCCCAGTGACAAAGCTGCATCCCCACTCTGTCTGTATTGATCTCCCATCAGTCATTTGTAAATGACCATGCTAGACATGGCCCTTGGGCATTTTTCCAATACAAAAGCCACTTAACATTAAAATTGCAGGATCTCTTTTGGCTGTTTTACAAGTCTTTATCAAAAGCATATAAAAACCTACCTTTAATCGTAACTACTCTATGAATTTTTTTCACCTTTGACCATTGACCCCTTTAAGATAACGAGAACATTTGTGCACCAGACTGCCCTTCTTCAAGTTTTATTCATTGCCTGAGAGGCCACTAGAAACAGTGGAAAAAATACTGGAAAGAAAATCCTTTTGCAGCAGTGTTTGTTCCATTTTAACAATAGCAACACTAAAAAGAGTCGTTATTTAAGAGGGTCATTATTTTAGACATTTCTATACACTTTGGGTCATTTGCCCATCACTTTACTTCATTCAGATGAGCAGGCAGTAGGGCTGCCTTTGTGTTCCCAGTCCTCTGCCATGTACCCTTGTGCTTCTTGGCATGGAAACTGTGTTTGTTTTGCATGTCTATGTGAAAAGCCAAACTAGTACAAATTCTTTTACTCTGTCACTGCCACATATGAACACTGAATATATAATTTCAGACACTCTGTGGTTGTTGGATCTTGTTCAGGAGGTTAGATGAGAATTTTAATTGCATAATTCTGCCATCTTTTCTTTTCTGCACTGTTTTAAGTTCTCTCTAATTTGAGGATACATCCACAGCTTCAGAACAAGCTTAACAACTGTCTTTTTTTCAAGTTCAGTACTTGTCCAACTAAATCAGCTTGTAACATAGTCTGGCTGTGTTCAAGTAGCAACTATTTTAACAATTGCTCTGGTCTTGTGCAAGGCTGTCCACACTAGCCAGTGGAAATTATTAAAAAATATTTGTGGTGGAAAGCTACAGTGTTTGCATACAAACCTGTAAGATCTCCTCCTCGCTAGAGCTACAACTTGCTTTATTTGTTGGACTTTGAAACTTTAAACACTTCACAGACAAGTCTGATTTTATTCCCATAAGAGGATTCATCAGTGCATTTGAAGGGCCATATGTTGAGTTGACACTATCAACTATAGGCAATATGCCAACGAAGTACTCAGGCATGCAGCTCTTCCTGAGTTCCAATGCTATCTATTTTTTGACTATCTATTTTGATTTGTGTCTCATAAAATGCATCAATTACATATATAAGGAGAATTTCTCCACAGGATGTTAATGGAGTAGTGTACAGTAAAAGGTCAAAAGCATTGTGACTGATTCTCTCAGAATAACATCCAGGAAAAGCTTTCCCTAAAAAAGAGAAAGTATTTATAGTAACGTTAGCAAAATACCAATGTCAGTTTGGACTCTATTTGTCAAAATCAATGACTCTCAGCATTTTTTACTCAGTGTGTTACTTCTTAGGACTAAGACCAACCTGTCTGCTCCAAATTTCACACTTTTTTTTTCCAAACATGGCATGTTTAGCTATATGGAAACAGGCCTGGTAAGATGCTGGGATAGTATAAAGGAAAGAAAATTAAAATGAACTTGCCTAATGTGATGTGTTCAGCTGCTTGTTTCATCACTTTATGTCTGGCAGTATCACTGTTATACAAAGGCAATGCTGTGTTTGTAAATATAACCATGAGGGAACTCTCTGCCAGTGACCAAAGACACGGAAAAAGTGAGGAGTTCTCAACAACCCTGCCAAACACCAACTGGTGGAAATACGTGTGTGACTGGAATCAGTTTTTTTGATCTCTTTACATTCTCAGAGAAACCTGTGCTGAAAAATCATTAAGGCTGTAATGGTCACCTGGTGATGAAGTAACTCTGTGTGGGGCATTACCAACCCAGATCACACTGCCTGGGGTGTTGGACTCAAAAATGCCAACTGAACTGAATCATGTGCCAAACCAAGCTATTGTGGACAGTAACTTTGAATTTTCATGATGGACAACAAGGAAATATATTTTTAAGCCATTGCAGTTGCAATACATATATTGTACTAACACAACTTACAAACAATTATATTTTTTCCAGACTTTGATTAAGCACAAAAATAAATAATAAAATTAAAACTCAATCGTCATCACTTTTCTCTATATTCTCTATGAATTCTTCCAGGTAAAAGGCATTTTGTATAAGTGACAGGTCCAGAGTATGTGTAATTATTTAATACTAACCTGTTTAATTTTCTTAATTTTTAATGCATTATAGGTGTTTTCAACCAATAAAATGTTAACTGCATTATAATAAAATACTAATAGTACTGAAAACATATAAAAGAGAGCAGAATCCAGACTAGGAAGATGCCATTGAAAACAAAAGACCAAAACCACTTACACAATATATCTGTACACTTGGAAAGAATGCAACACTGCTCATAACAAGAGCACCAAAGTATGAACTCCTTTAAAGTCCTCTAATGCAGCCAATAGCTTTTGCAAGGCTGGTTACCCCCGCAGCTTTTCCATGCCATAGTCTTATTTTTCTAACCAGGCAGGATAACTTTACAGCCTAGTTCAAACTCCATGTCTATTCAAACTTTAATCTGATTAAACATCTATTAGTGTTATATTTGGTGGCTTTTTGTAACATGCGCATTTGACCCCCAAAGCCAAGTCTGTCACCAGAAACTGATTTAATTCATGCCATCAAACTGCTGGCAATTCTTAGACACTATTGGTATGAGCTTGAGTTGATCCAGAGCCTGCTTGAGTTGATCCAGCTCCATTTCCTATTAAAAAAAAAATTAAAATGATTACTGATATTTTTCAAGTTTTTTTTATAAACCAGACAAGGTAAGTACCCTAATTGACCCTTGCCTGGGTTATAAACTAATTCATGAGTTTTCCACAAACCCAGCCATCATCTTGTGATCTGTTTGTAGGAACTCTAGAAAATTCAGGATAAAGGACAGGATAAAAAACAACCCAGTCTTGCAGAGACTGTCTCTAAACAGAATTCATCAGATTGTATGGATTTTGAGGATCCCCTCAGAGGTTATATTTGTACCAGAGAGGGAAAAACGAGGCTCCTGATGTATTGGAATCAGAACTCATAAACTTTTAAAAAGAAACACAGAAAGATTTCAGCTTTCTTATGAAAAACAGTACAGAAAAAGCAACTTATACTAAAGCTGTCATGGAGAATTTCCAGGAGAGACAAATGCCAAGAGATGATAAATTAAGAGATATAAACAACATTCATGGAGAGGAATTAGAATGCAAAATGTTGCAAGAAAAAATGTAAAAAATTTGATAACAAAAGAGATGGGAGAAACTGAGACAGCGATGCGGAAGAAAAAAACCCAATTTCTTCATTAAATTAAGATATACATTTTTTAACTTTCCTCATTTGCTGCACATTCAGAGGGGGAGATACTCTAGCTGATGCCACACCAGAGTAAATTCTTCTGCTCCTCTTCCTTTAAGATGCTGAGGGAGGCCTGTCAGCATCTGCTCCAGCAGAGACAGCTTTTCTCAACAAAGGAACTGACTTTCAGGGAGGTTGATTTTGGGAATGGAGCCTACCTGGGCATGACTAATTGTCTGGACTGCTGAGTCTTCATCCAGCTGGAAA
Source organism: Climacteris rufus (assembly GCA_013398175.1). Classification (NCBI taxonomy): domain Eukaryota; kingdom Metazoa; phylum Chordata; class Aves; order Passeriformes; family Climacteridae; genus Climacteris; species Climacteris rufus. The sequence continues at coordinate 750,277 of VZRZ01004578.1, read as the reverse complement.
ACTCTAACCATATCAGTCAAGTTATCCCAAATTTCACTGAAATGAACAGATACACACCCAAGAGTGTACTCTGCCTCAACGTTTGACTTCTTTGGAGAATGAAAAAAAGTACCATTTATTGCAAACAGACTTCAAAAGTTACTGTTCAGTCGATGCATTCCATTGGAATCTTACTAGGCAACTTGCAACCTTTATGAAATAATTAGGTGGTGTTTTAGTTTTCCCATTTTAGATTCCTCCTTTCAAACATAAATAATTTCTTGCCATCTTTTTTCCATGGGTTTATTTTAAACAGATAAACTTTGGATTGCAGTCGTTGCATCCACAGAATCTTAATGCCTAACCTCAAAAATCTAAATGCTAAATAAAATCTTTCCCTCCAGAGATCTAACTATATCCATTTCTCTGTTTTATTTCTGTTGGCTTTTTTTTTCATTCTTCAACAAAAGAATAAGCAAATCCTCATTACCCAGAATCACATGAAGCTTGTCTATATAAAGAATATATTGTGTTTTTTGTGAGTGTGTGTGTGCAGAACTGCATTGCATTAGCTTTCCTGAATACAGGCTTTTTAATGTACTAATCTTAGGAAGGTAAAATCAACATTCAAATGGTAATTATTTAGGAAGTAAATTGACCAATTTGTCCTAAGCTCCATGAAGATGAACTGAGATCAATCCACTTTGCCTATTAAGATTTTGAAGATATCTGGTTGGATTACTTTCACAGTAAGCGCCTGTTTTCCACTGAGGTTTAAGGAAAGGAAAAAAAAAAAAGAAAATAGAGAAGAACTGAGTTTTAATGTTAGACCTTAGGAAAAACAAACTTTTCATGTAAGTGCAATTCTCCTGGTCACAGCAAGCTGTCCATGAAAATAACCTCTGTCTTATTAGCTTTTAGTACTATAGTTCTCCCTGTGGTGAAAGTGAAATGGTTGCTTACTAAACAGAGTTGAGCTGTCTTGGTTCTGTGGCCCTATATATATTTTCTGAATTATTTTTTAAAGCTTGGGAATGTGTGGATGAGCAACTACAATACACATGGAAGAGAGACTGAAAAAACTTAGAGACAACGTATTCAAACAACTCTGGCATTTCAAAACTGAGCATAGTGATTTTATTTTACTCAAATAAAATACTAGAAAAACATTATTGCTAAAATAATACTCTATGAGTCTTAGAATTAGCAAATTAAGTGTTAGGGTAGATGTACATATTTCCTGATGGTAAATTACTAGACCACATGAATTAAAATTCCATAAAAACAATTTTTAAAAAAAAAATTTATAAAAAGTACATTTTGTAGAAAGAGAGACAGGTAGGCAAAACATGCCTCACTAGTGACTCTTCCTGTCTCTTAAGCTTGTAATATCATCAGTACAGAAATGGTCCTGTGCAGGTCAAGGAGTAGGACTTGATGATCCTTGTGGATCCCTTCCAACTTAGCATATTCTGTGATTCTCTGATTTTTGCCACTGTCTCACCCCTTTTCTAGAGGCATTTTCCAGGTGGCTAAAGATTCTTTAAGTCTTAAGCATTTCTTCTGAGAGCATAATGTGTGGCAATTTAATATGGATTTTCCTAACATGTTTCTGATGTAAAATGCTTCACAAATAAGAAAACAAGTAAGACCAGTATATCATTTAATATCATGCTTTTCAGCTCATCGTTGTCCTCATGGTTTGAACTGGTGGCTTGAAGATTTATTTCTTGGGGTTCTCAAATTATCTGCCTTGGACTTGATTTCAATATCAAGGTTGTGGAAACCAAAGAAGACTGGTGATCACTGCAGAATATTTTCAAAACTGGGTAAGTTTTACCATATAGGAAACCAGTTACCTATGAGGTCACTGAAACACAGAATCACAGAATGAGTTGGAAGAGATGAGTTGGAAGAGAACAATAAGGATCATCAAGTCCAGCTCTTTGCCCTGCACAGGACCATCCCCATGAGTCACACCATGTCCCTAAGAGCATTGTCCAAATGCTTCTTGAATTCTGTCAGGTTTTGAGTTGTGACCTCTTCCCTGAGGAGCCTGTTCTAATGCCCAACCACCCTCTGGGTGAAGAACCTCTTCTTAATATCCAACCTAAACCTCCCCTGACACAACTTCAGGCCATTCCCTCGGGTCCTGTCACTGGTCATCACAGAGAAGAGGTCAGTGCCTGCCCCTCCTCTTTCTCTCATGAGGAAGTTGAAGACTGCAGTAAGGTCTCACCTCAGTCTCCCCTTCTCCAGGCTGAACAGATCAAGTGACCTCAGTCACTCCTTATGTGGCTCCCCTCTAAACCTTTGGATCTTTTAATATCTTTCTTATATCGTGGCACCCAAAACCTCACACAGGACTTGAGGTGAGGCCTCCCCAGTGCAGAGCAGAGCAGGACAATCCCCTCCCTTGCCCTGTTGGCAATGTTGAGCCTGATGTACTCCAGAACATGGTTGGCCCTCCCAGCTGCCAGGGCACTGCTGACTCAGATTCAAATTGCCACGGACCAGGACCCCCAGGTCACTTTCCATGGGGCTGCTCTCCAGCCTCTTGCTCCCCAGTCTGTCTGTACATCCAGGGTTGCCTTATCCCAAGCACAGAATCTGACACTTTCCCTTGTTGAACTTCATTTTGTTGGTGATTGTCTCTAATTTGTTGAGGTCTCTAATTTGTTGAGGTCTCTAAGGCCTCTAATTTGTTGAGGTCTCTCACATGGCCTTCCTGCCTTCAAGGGAGTTAACAGCTCCTCCCAGTTTTGTATCATCTATAAGCTTGTTTTGTATCCCTTCCAGTCCTTAACCTCCACTGTAGTGGAGAAGCAGATGGACTCAGAACCTTGCAGAGTAATTAGTCAAAGGACTGTTAGTCAAGCATCTGTAAAAGATGAGGGCTGGAAGCAGGTCAGTGCACATACTGTGAGGAAGGTTCCTCCTCCTTTAGAATTTGGTAGGACTGGCACCTTCTACAACAGCTCTGAGGCTCTGGAACTGTAAGGCCAAACAAGTGATAAGGCGAGTGAAGGTCCTTCTGGGATAGCAGGGCCTTCTAAAACAACACCTCCTGTACTTCACATCAAGACCTTCACTGATAACAGGAAAAGAAGGATATTTATAATTGGAGACTCCCTTCTAAGGGGAATGGAAAGCCTGATACTCAGACTGGGCCCAAGTCACAGGGAAGCCTGCTGTCTCCCAGGGGCTTGGGCAAGGGACATGATGGAAAACTTTCCAGTCTAGTAAGGCCCTCTGATTGCTATCTGCTATTGGTTGTTCAAAGTGGCAATGATGAAATGTCAAAGAGAAGTCCGAGGGCAATCAAAAAAGACTTTGGGGCCTGGGAAGTCCGAGGGCAATCAAAAGACTTTGGGGCCTGGGAATGATGGGGAGAGGGATCAGGAGCACAGATGTCCTGTTTCTCCTGGTAATAAAGAAAAATATTGACAGCAATAGGCAGATCTCTCAGGTCAAGGCATGGCTCCAAGATTGGTGTCAGCAAAAACACTGATGTCCTACCAATCTCTGGTCTCATATTGTTCATGGCAAGAATGAAAGCAATTTATGTTAAAGGCTCTCATTTTATGGCAGCTACATTCTTTTGTCTCATCAAATGTGTTGTCTTGTTTAGCTGCAGCTTGAAAAGTTGTGCAAGCTGAAAGAGGTGAGAAGTTATACACAAACAAGTACCTTCAGTCACTGGCTGGGTCTTCAAAAATAAACATTTTTATTGGTTTCCATGTAGGACTTCTTATCTGTATATAACCCGCAGGACAGCACATTCAACACAGGACCAGAATCCTGGTACCAGGTTTGCACTTCCCAGCTACTTTGGGGAAGAAACACAGGTGCATGAGCATGGTAAGAGCAGTAGAGGAGTGCCCTCTCTGGGCACTGAGGGGGGCTTGGGCTGTGAAATTATCCTGCCATTCAGTGAGCATACAGACCTTGTGCTAGAAATTCAGAAATCTTTTGAGGTGTGTAGTTTATAATCACAATGCCAGATGTATTTGTAAATTCCTTTCAGAGATCAATAAAGGGAGTTAATTATTTTATTTTGGAAATGAACATTTTTCATTAAGAGTGCATTTTTTCTGTTATGTATAACAAATACTAGGAAAAGATATGGTGATTCTTCCACTGCAAAAGAGAGGGTAGAGATTCTGAGTTCTAGTGTGAATTTTAGGGCTTTTTTTGAGTCTATCTTTGCAGTATAATCCTAGTATTTGTCTGTCATTTCTTTCCTTTCCATGAGCTCAGGATGTATACTCATGTTTTAAAGCAACAGTCCATCTGAAGAAAGACGAGTACAAAGGAAAATTTTGTGCTGTTATAGGGATCCATCATAATGGCAACATTCCCATGGCAATTTATAGCTGTAAGTTCTGGTCTTCTTCAGATGTTTTATAAGACATTAGGATATGTGGTCTATACAGACTGGAGAAACAGATGTTCTTGTGACCCTTCTGGGCTACACATATACTGGGTGCTTTTGGCTGTGGGAGACTAATTCAAAAGACTGATAAAATCTTCCCTAAATCTATGTCCCAAACCTACTTTTCAGTAGTTTTATGAATCAAAACACTCCATATTCCTTGTAGAGTTTCACTGCCCTCCAGGTTGAATTTTGCTTAATAACAGCAAGCTCCAGTCTGGTGGGGATGGATAAATTCCAAATAACCTTTGACTGTACAATAAAAGACTTTGGTGAGTAGAGCAGTACATCAAATATTTCTGTGTGAATGTACAGCTGATTAATCATTGGAGTACTGTTTGGAGATTGTCTTTAGACAGTTTAGTTGTAGGTTTGAATGTCAGCATTATCATATGTGAATCCCCATCCTGTGTAGTGATGACCTCAAGGAAAGAAACAGAATTAATGGAAAAATCAGTTTTGTACCTTTTATTTGCAGAATGTGTGTTTTCACATAGAGGCCAATCAAAGCTTCTCAGGGAAACAAAAATTTTGGTGCTCCAGTGATGAGGAGGTATAGAGAGGAGGAAAATGGAGTAAGGACAGGGACCCAAGAAGAACATGTGTGTGCATGTGTGCAGGGAGCTATGAACTCAGATAAGATATGATTTGGAAAAGGTTACTGAATCTCTGAATCCATCTTCCTGGCAGGACAGTATTCCCCAGTATAATTCCATGTGGAGGGAGAGACAGAATTAATAGAAGAACAGGAAAAACTATGTCCTGCCTAGTTAGCATCTCTAAAAACCCACTAACTTAACATTAAAATTTAAGAAATATGGCTTATGGGTATATAATATTTAAAGTTATAAAGTTTGAATGAGCTGAGTTCCCTTTCCTTGTCCTGCCAAGTGGCTGTTGAATGTCAAGGGTGTATTTGGACATGAGAGGACTTCAAGTGAGAAAATTCTCACTGTTATGAATAGCAGGAATCCTCCAGGTTTTGCAAACAGACCTGAACGACCTCATGCATATTTGTCTTAGAATCATAGAATCACAAAATGGTTTGTATTGGAAGAGACCTAAAAGAGCCTCTAGTTCCAAACCCCTGCCACAGACAGGGACACCTACACTAGACCAGGTCGTTCAAAGCCCCATCCAGCCTAGCCTTGAACACTTTCAGGAATGGAGCATCCACAGCTTCTCTGGGCAACCTGTTCCAATGTCTCACTACCCTTATAGTAAAGAATTTCTTCCTAATATCTAATCTAAACCTGCCTTCTTTCCGTTTAAAGCCATTACTCCTTTTCCTATCATTACGTGTCCTTGTGAAATCTTCCTCTCCAGCTTGTCCTATGGGTATGATAAAAGATTACTTTAATGGGAAATGTGATTATCAGCTACAAAGAGGATTAGGCATAGCTCCTGTTACAACAGAGAGAAAAATTCACAAAGTAATTTGCAAATTGTAAAAACAATATTTGGAACAATTCTTTGGTGGGAGGACCATCCATTATGAGAAGGTGACATGTAAAATGGCATTGACCAGAAAAGTGCTCAGGAATAGACAGGATTGTCTTTTCAGTTCATAAGCTCTTTTTTTTTTTTTTTTAATTTTGTTATTTCTAAAAGTTACAGGAGTTCCTTTGGATTTTGCCTTTTTGGAAAAAAGGATATTTTGTAGTCTCTGGGTATGATAAGGGCAATCAAGCGATACATGCGCAAATGTGGAAAACAGTGGATGTGGGAGAGGGAGGATGGAGTTCAGTCTCTTTTTGAAACATCTCTATATTCTAATTGGGAGACTTAAAAACCTATGAACTCATTTAAGTTCTTATATTTTTAGTCTTTCTAGGCTATGAATACATCTGGTGAAAATGTTAATCTTCTATAATCTATATTAATGTTAATAATAATGTTAATCTTCTATAATCATACTCTAAATATCAGCAAGAAATACAATTTTCCTGGATTTTCAAATGTGTTTTTAAAGGACCATTCCTTTTATATGTGCAGGCAAACTATCAATAACAGGCCTCAAGGTTTTGTCTTCTTGCTGAAGCTCTGGCAACTTACTGTACACCTTGGTAAGCTCCCTATTCATTTTGCGGGAACACTGAAAGGTACTACAATGTATGGTTTCCAAATTTTCCCAGATGAGCACAGGAGAAATAAAAAGCCCGTTTGCCCACATCATTAAACTACCTTGCAGTGTGGTACAATTGGCAGACTCTTCTCCAGAGATATTCAGGACAAAAACTGCATGGCTTTTTCTAGGTCAGGTTGGAAGTAGGCTGGCAGAGCTACTGTAGAGTAGAGTAGAGTGTCAGGCAACTTCTTCTATGTCTTCCTGAGCTCTGGGGTTGAATCCTGAGATGTTCTCAACAGTCTGAGTCCCACAAAAGCCAAACCTATGACTATCCCTTTTTCAGGAATATTATATTCCCTTGCAAATCTGTATGTTTAAAAGCTGTGAAATGTGCACTACTAGTTTTTCACTTACTTTACTTTCTTTACTGTCTTCTATTCATATTGACATTGTATGACTTTGTTAATAGCATAGTCTCGCTGCTGCCTCTTTGATTTTTTTTGAAAGTGAAGGAAAGATATTTTATATTGTCAGAGTACTAGAGCTCAGCAGAATTCTATGAAGGAATTTTTTAATGTGAAACATATAATACAAAGCAAGTCCTTCCTTTAATAATATTGATATTCCTCTTGTGCAGCCCCAAGCCCATTTGTATAATGGCAGTTTTGTATTACCTTGCTTGCTGTTTTTATTATCCATAGAATACAAATTAACCTCTTGTGTTGTGGAAAGACTTGGCAACCATAGCCAAGACTGGGAATATGGGGTGCAGAAAGTCTCTCTACTTCAAAGAGCTTTGAATAAAATTTTTTTTTGCTCTTTGACCACCTTCCCTATTTTACCTTTTGTCTGTTTAGGCAAAAGTAGGTCTAGATTTCATGGTTCCCGATGCTAAGGATCCTGTTTGATTACTTAAATCATTACTTAAATCATCAACACCAGTTATACGGAAAGAATAGATTTAGCTTCAGCATTATTTGTAAAATAAAGCCCTGCAAGAATGGAAAATACTTCTAAAACAGAATTTAAAACTGAAGAGCATGATTTCTTCCATGAATCTTACATAACTGAGATTTTAATAAGTTTTATTCTTATGTGAGAGGGGAAGAAGCAAGACAAAGTCACTAATTAAACCCCTCCAAAGGATGACAATTGTCCTTAATCCTAGTTTGGGTCCAGTGAAAAGTGGCCATTTTTTGGTTTGAAGTGGAAAATTTTGAAGGATAACCATGAAAATGCATGTCCATGTATGAAACCACTGTTCAAAGCAGAAGTCATGCTCAGGAACCTATGCCATGTTGGCCACCACTGGCAACCGGGAGCCAAGTCTGTGCTCTGTAACAGACCCAGGGCACAGGGGCATGTCCAGGTCTTGTGGGCACACCTGGCCCCATGCTGCCCAGCAGCACATGAAAGCTTGGTACTATTAGAGCGACTGGAGCCTTCCTTTTAGGTACCAGCCCAGCCTCCAGTCCTTCCTAGAGCAGAAGTCCAACTCTATTCCCTTTGTGCAGACAGACATATCTTGATTTTCTTTCTTGGTGAGGCCTTGGTTTCAAAGTGACCCAAGGGTTTGAAAAACAGCTTCAGCAGGGATCACCTGGTGTATGGCTACCTTGTTTTGTTTTCAAAAGATTCCTTACACTGTATTTGCTATGCTAAACAGTTTTGATCTGAATAATCAACTGGTTCTGCCCACGTTCAGATAGGAGGCTGAACAGCTCTCACTTCGGCTCCTTGCAGAGTTTCAATACTGCACCAACCTCTTTGTGGCAATAAAGTACTTAAGAAAAGCTAAAAAAAAGTGCTGGACCCCCAGACACAACATAATGAGGTACATATGCAAGTAGACACTAGGTATGCATTCAATGAATCCCTTCCTTATGTGTCTTCCTTGACTTGGGTTCTGTGGGCTTACTTGATTCTTTTCTAAGCACAAAAAATGTCTATGAGCTAATTCTGACAACCTGCTATTCATTAATACTGTGGCATGGAGTAGAAATTGAAGGGACAAATGAAATATACCTATTCAATTTCAAACCAAACGTATGCAGCTATTTGAAATGCTTTTATATATTTTTTTGTGTATTCATTCCTCTGTTTATGTGCATATTCATGCATCTTCAGCAATCCAGTAGAATGATAGACTTTTTCTTTAAAAAACTCACTTGTAGGCTTGTACTTAATTTATCATGTTCCTATATCACTGTGACTTTTTTTCTTACAAAACCTCATAGCTTATAAATTACCATAAGATTAAACCAGATATTGCTAATATATTTTAAACAGTTGTTAAATTACCAAAGTTGGTTGATCCCTTCTTTGAAATTTGCTGATCCTAACTTTAAATGACTCCTAGGTTATTATATATATCTTTTAAATCTTTTATAGCTGTACACGGGTGCTTTTGTAAAAGCTGGTGTAACATATTCTAAGAACAAAAGCATATTTATGTAAGTAGCACTGGGAGCTGAGTTGGCAGGTGTTTGCCACAAAGTCTTAACCCCTAAGCATTAGTAGTAGGCAACGAGTGCATCCTCAAAAGGTTGTGAGAGTCTCTTTTTCTAGAGAGAAACCCTTCAGGCTGAAAATGTATTAAATTGGAAAGAATGGCAGTGTTTGGTCTACCATCAAGTTTGTGGGCTATTAAAAAAATTGAGGATTTAGGAATAACATTTGCAACAAATACCATAAACAGAAAATAAAGACAGTTGTGGTGGCCAGGGTTTTCAGGGCAACTGCAACCTTATATAGCTCATGAGAGAGCCAGGCAGAATTGTTCTTGGGAAAAAAGCAGTCTCAGATGTGTAAAGGAGCAGGCAAGGTTATAGTCTCTCCTCTTGCACAAACCAGACAGGAAAACTGTCCAGCTGGAGGTGATCCAGTGTTGTCCCACATGAAGAGGGGTAGCAGAAGGAGCAAAGCCTGTAAAAAGAAAAGGATTTTGTCTAGAGTTAGGGTCAGTCAGCTTGAGTTAAGGTAGCAAAATCTGGCACAGAACTGCAAAAATTTCCTTGGCTTCTACTAAAGCCAGTGCTTTTGATGAATCTGCTGGAGAAGGTCAACACGGAATGAGAGTTACTAAGAGTGGAGTAAGAAAGAAGCTTCCTTTCAGTTTGTAGGCACAAAATGTGTTGGTCCTTTAGCTTTTCCTGTGTGGGAGGCACAGTCCATGGTTCAACATGCTCATCAAAGCTAACCAGCGAGTTCTTTCAATAAAAATACTTTCACTGAAATGTGTAATTTCATTGAAAACACACTTCAGAGACAGAAAGTAAAGCCACTTCAAGAAGACTTCAGAAAGAAAATTTCCGGCTCTGAAACTTCATTTTAGAGAAGCCAATGCCCCTGTGAGCCCCATGATCTGGTGTTCATAGGCTACACAAGTGAAGTGAGAAACCTTAATTAAGCCCCTGCTCTCACGGAATGAAATCAGGGTATAATCACCTTCTCTGACTCAGAGGACAAGCTCAGGCTTCAATGCTCAGTTCTGCAGGGACATGGTTGCTGAATGGGTGCTGTGAGACTTCCTTGCAGAAGGTAGGCAGCACTACACTGACCCTACACTATGGCAAGTGAGACTGCGGGCTGGAGTCAGCACAGCCACTTCTTGGCTGAATGCTGCAGCTGAGAAATATGGAGGTGGAAAGAGGGATTTTTTTATTTTGTTGTGTTGTGGTTAGGGTTTTTTCATGGTTTGTGTGGTGTTCTTTTTTGTTGATTATGTTTTGTTGCATTTTTAAAGGAAAACCTCCGAGTTTTTGTAAGAGAGGTGGAAATTTTCCTTTTCCCTTCTTATGGTTACTTACTAGTAAGTGGTAATATGGTATGTTAAGGGGCTGAACAAAGTGTCCATGCATCTATGATATGTTAAGTGTTTTTCTCTGAAAATGGGACTTATCTTCCAGTGTGTTGATAGAGACGTCTCAAAAGGGTTTTATTAGGCTTTAATTACATGGAACTGGCATGAAATTCCTGTTATCTACAAGCCATTTATCTCATACCTTTCCTGCAAGTCTCTTCACTGATGGGTTACAAAATTCCCAAGAATCCTGCTCTGTTCTGTGACTACCATGATCTCAGTGAAAAATTCTATTTTAAACCTATTCAGATATTTTTTTCTGTGAGGAAGTATAACTGTTAGTTAATATCCACTGCAACTATACCAAGAAAAATACTTATTAAAAACCTTCCTTGTAGTTCCAGGTTTCAGTCACCTGCTTTTTTTCATGTCTGCCAGCATTCACATAGCAAATATCAGCCATACTAAGAAAAGATGTGAAAGTACTGTTTTTTATGACTATGATTTTTACTGCAGTAAAAATTCCTGCATGTATAATTTTATTTGCTTTCATAAGAGTATTCAGGCAGATAACTTCTTGCATGCAGTTGTGGTGTCCCACGTTTGAGGAAAGTAAATATAGAGTTCAGAGGATGGCTACTGGCATGGTGAGGAGCATGAAAAGTATGTGAAATGAGAGAAAACTAGAAGAGCTTGGTTTGCTTGGCCTTCACACAGAGATCAGGAAACTAAATTACTTCCTGTGTGAGGGAGGAGAAACATTAGTATGGGAGATACGTTGTTTGAGTTGAAAAATTATTTCAGTGGACGAACAGATGAAAAGGAACGAGAACAAATTGACCATGGAAACTGAAGGAGAAGTCCTGGGCTTGTGGAAGAATATTGTACTCTGAATATTGAGAACAATGCTGTATGTTTAGAGTGACCCTGTTAAAGTGAGGGAGCTTGTCCTTGCCTGAAAGGGCTCCCTTGGGAGTGTTCTAGTGAGCCCAGTGACAGACCTAGACATGTGTTGTGGGTTAACCCCACAGTGGCAAGTCATCCCCACACAGCTGCTTGTTCACATCACCACCATCCCCAGTTTGTGAGTTGTGTTGACAGTTTAAGATTAAAAAAAACCAAAAAAACAAAAAAAAAAAACCACCCCCCCAAAAAAAAAAACAAAAAAAAAACAAACAAACAAAAAAACAAAAAAAAAAACCCACCCCCCCGAAAAAAAAACAAAACAAAAACAAACAAACAAACAAACAAAAAAAAAACAACAGAAGAAGAAGAAGAAGCAGCAAGCCGAAAAAACCAAGGAAAACAAGGCATGCAAATCCACCACAATTGTTCTCTACCAGTTCACTGATGTCCAGGCAGCCCCTGAGCAGCCCTGGAAAACTTCTCCCCCAGATATTATTGCTGAGCACAAGGCCATATGCTATAGGTGATTCTTGGGTCAGCTGGGGAGCTGTCCCTGCTCTGTCCTCTCAACTTTTTGTGCACCCCCATCAGCCTATTCTCTGGTGAGGTGGCATGAGAAGCAGAAAAGGCCTTGACACAATGCAAGTGCTGCTCAGCCATAGCTAACACATTAGTGTTAGTGTATAAACTCTTTTTTCGTCATAAATCCAAAAGAAGCACCATGCCAGCTAGTATGAAGAAAATTACCTCTATCCCAGACAAAACCAGTATATTATGAATGGTTGGTTTGAAAAGGTAGGTCTCTCTCATGTTATCTAAGTTCTAGGAAAGTGATGATTTGAACCAGCAGCGTGATACCTGCAGTTACCAGCACCTACAGCTGGTATTTTATAGAGTTTCACGTGCTTTCTACTATGGCAGCTGCTGCCCAATTCAGTACCTTAACACTTTCAACTGTCCTATGCAGGGGCATCAGAATAACACTGATTTTAAAGCAAACTTTCCCATTGAGATCAATGAAAAATTGTGATTAAACTGATGACACAATATGGTCCCATTTGCCCTACAAACAGCTTAAACAGGGACAAGAGTAGGCTTGCTTTGGGTTAAGTTTGTTACAATCTCCTCTACAGTGGTGCTGCTACCACACAAGAAAGATCTTCTAACTGCATAGCAAAATGCTTCTTATTAAATGTCCAAAAATTGTTTGCTTCTAAGCTAGACTTCAGAAACTGGTGGAGCTCCTGTTTGAAGTCACAAGCCTATGGCATTGCCTTCAGTCTGAACCTTGCCTTCCTTCCTTTACCCAACATCCACCAGAGCTGATATTTGTGTGTCACTTCACCCTCTTCTTGAGCATCCTTCCTACAGGCAATTCTTTCTAGAGGGTGAGGGTGCGGCTTACTGCTTTTTCCACCCCTAAGGTCTTTATTCCATGTGTGACAACCTCAGAGAGAAGCAAGTGGAAAGAGTTTCTCCCAAATCTTACAGCACTTTTATTATGCTAGAGGAGAAAGGAAAGCACAAACTATGCACCATTGCCAGGTTGGGACTGGCTGCTGGTGAAGTCAGTGTAGCAATGTCAACCAGGCCTTTTACTTCCAGGAGTGCTCTACTTTCCATTTATACCTGTAGCTTTTCTCCCCTTCAAATCACAGCCTTCTCCCACCTTCCACCCCCAGAAATTTAGCAAAGAGCATTTATTGTCTCAGGAATATTTTAGATATTTAGCAGATAATTTAATTCTCTCAGAAAGGGATTGACTGCTGCAGAGCAGAGGCCAGACCCTCATTGCAGGCAGACAGGCTCCACTTATTTTCCTGGCTCTTCAGATTTACTACTAACACACTGGCAGACAGTAGTAGTGGATATGATGATGTAGTGTTGGAAATAATCCTGGGTTTTAGTAATACCTCCACACTGCCAGACAATTATATCCAAAGAGCCCAGATTTTCTAGACGTGCTGTCCCACCCCCCCTTCTGTTGGAAATCCTAATTTCCTCCTTGTCCCTCTTCTCTCGCTGTCAGCCCTATCACATCTCTTGTGGCCAGATGAAGGATGTTTAAATATAGATTCAAAAATTTCTGAGGGAGGAGCAACTCTGGCAAGGCTTTGTGGCCTGACTGATCTCAGTAAACTAGTGCTGACTATTCAGGATCTCTTCCAACACTAGCTGGCCCTTCTTTAAATTTGCCAATGATTTAGAAATTCGGAAATAAAACAGTAAACAGATGCAATGAGCTTCTCAGTTTTTTCTATGGTGGAAAAAGATCTCTTTCCCCCTTTCTTATTCCACATTTTGCAACTCAATACTGTCTGGGCTTACTTAGTGAACAAAATAGTACTTTTCTGGACTAGCAGGCTTGGTATGAACCAGTTACAGCACATGGCATACCTGCAGGGATATGTGAGAGATCTGGTTTCAAGCAAAGGCAAAAAGCAGAGTACTCTAATTCTTTAGTAGAAATTGATTAGATGAATCTACCCCTTCTTTCCTTTTTTGAAAAATTACCTTGAGACCTTTTTTTTTCCTTTGGAATAATCATGGTGCTAAATATATTAGGAGGTTTTTCTAATGACTTGAGCTTCTACCATGACCTAGAGTGGTTTTATTCCTCCCTGATTACTTAGACAAAGTGAAACAGTCTTAGCTGTAGCATGGCTGTGAGAGCCTGGTAGAATTATTAGTGTAGTTGATGAAAGTTGAGGGAAAATCAGAACCTGGTGTGATTTTCTGAAGTGCTCACACATGGTCAGCTCCTCTCCTGTGTGAAGTACTAGCACCAGTCCTGTGTAACCACTTCAGTCACTCTTATATTCTCAAAATGAGCTTAAGCACTTCTTAAGCCTCGTGCCTGGCCTTGTGTTCAAGTGGATTTCACCCAGTTTCAAGTAACTTAAGTACATTTTATCAAATCAATAAATTATAACCTCTGTTTTCTTCAGAGAATGGACTGCAGCAGATCTTGCAGATGGACACCATCATGTAAGAGCAGGCCTTGATTACACCATACAATGGCTAAAATCATATTCATTTTGGTAATATTTAATAACAGATAAAAAACAACAGCCAAACTGCTATAAATAACAGGTTAGATTTATAAAGCATAAATAACAACAAAAAAAATACCTAAGAGCCGAATCAAAATACATTAGACTTCTGAAATTGGAAAGTTTAATACTGTGGTTGTCATTACCACAGGACACTTTTGCCCATGAAAGCAGAAAGTAGTGTGTATAGATACTTGTGTAAAATTCTAAGATGTATATAGCTCTGTAATATGGAGAAATATAGAAATAGTTTAAAAAGACTGATTGTCTTTAAAGTGTATGAAAATAATATTAGGAATTACTTAAAACCCTTTATGGGGTCTGTTATCTTTGGGAATAACTAAAAGTCCATTAGTGACTATATGCTATACATTGTATTAAATCAGCTCTCTTCTTCTCTAAAATTTGCCTCATTGGTTTTTTCAGGGTGAAATTCATCCCTAGGCAAGGTATACGTACATGATGTTGAGTCTACCGTTTATTATAACATCCATAACTCAGTACAGAAAGCTGTGCATATGGCCTTGATAACTATCTCCAGTGCATTGAATTTTCCTTTTGCATACTGATCCAAGGTGAATGACTGTGTCTCATCAACATTTTATTTCTCAGTGCTTTATTAATAACAAATGAGGGACTCGTGAATCCGTTCTATTAATTAATTTCTTCTTGGTCTCCTTTTTTTTTGCTTAACAGGTTGATCTGTCTCCAAAATGTACATTTTCTGCATTCCCATTGGACTAATGACATTTAGATTTTTTTTACTTTGGAATATAGCCATCCAACTTAAAAGTAAAAAGAGACATTGTACATTTGAAGACAGTGCTAATGCCATTCCCTGCCAGTAAGTCCCACTGCTATGAAAATGAACAAGGTTGGGATCTGCCTTCCTTTGAGGTTATTAGACCAGGCATATCACTGACACGTATGGAGACACTTCCCTTCAGCTATTTTCACTTGTATAGAACTTTATTTAGGTTTTGATTCAGAAAACCATTTTTTTTCCCCAACCAATTTAGGGGTTATAATATCTGCTGTTGACCTTCTATTACAACCTGTGAACCATCCTGTTTAATGTGAAATTACATCATGTAAGAAATTCCCTTTTGTCCATTATCTTGGTCACTGACTTGACAGGACTCTCAGAGAGTCACGGGAGTGTAAATCAGAGATGGGACTAAGAAGTGAGGAACTCAGGAGTAATAGGCACGGGACTAACATGGTGATTCCCTCTGTTCCTAAGGCCACAGCAAGAGTGCAATGAAGAATGGACATTAGGTGTTTCTTCCTGGCACTGTGTCAAGTGCAGAATATTTTATGCAAATGAAATATCCTGTTCCGAGAAATAATAGATCTGTAGTGATTTCATTCCCATGTTAGAGCAAGGTTTACATTGAAAAGATGGGTTGGCCATAACTATGACTACTTGTTGAGCACGAAAGTACTATCAAGAAGAAATTAATTGTGTGGCATTAGCTAATAGGAAGCAACACACACACAAAAGGGAGGCCACTGATAAAAAATTTCATAGATCATAATTGATTATTGTGATTTGCTTAACAGGACTTGGAAATTATGGGAGAAAGCGAATGTCAAAGTGGGGAAGGTGGAAGTCAAGGATGAAGGATATACCATATCTTGTGTATGTTATGCCTTCTGGGTAATGTCTCAGGCCAGCAACACAGTTTCTCCCTTATAACAGATGGCACAACAAATCAAATGTGTGGTGAAAGTAAAACCAGTGCCAGTCCATAGGATTCTGAATGAATGAGGAGTATAGCATCACAATGAATCCTTTGGAAAAATTAGGAGTCTTTATGTAGCGAGATGCAGTTCGGTCAGTCTGGATATCTCAGTGAGAGACTGTATACGCTTTCATTCTTTTCGGGTATTTTGAAGTACATTGTTTCAGATACTTCTATTGGGGTGGAATCCTATCCTTTTTTCCTCTCTTTATTTGGAGTTCAGCTGCTGGTTACTTAGCATGTTGCCTCTGCAAGTGGGATGCAAGTCCTGCTTTCACCTGTTTTCATAAATGACTTTTTCAATACAGTCCTAAGGGCAAAGGATGAATTAGGAAGTTTGAAAGAAGCATGAAGGGATGATTCTGCAAATATCCATTTCAGTATCTTAATCTGTTGCTAAGCTTTGCTACAGGTCAGATCATATGGGACTTTCTCCTAAAATTAAAGACCACCAAAACAGAGTTCCTTGGAAAGCCAGCATCCTTCTATGGGCTTTCCTCTCTGACTTTTCTGCAGCTATGCTTAGTGCTCTTCTCTCATATATCTATGTTCCATGTGAGGTGCTGAGCTCGAAGCATGATCTGTACTGTGTTTTCACTGACAAAGATAAACAACTCAGAGTGTCAAGGGGTCACCACTTTATCAGGTGGTATAGCAATGACAACAAAATTTCTAGTGTTGACCCTCATGGCAGCACAGTGTGATTTTAGTAGAATAAATAGCACTGCAGAAAGACTTAGTGAAACTGGACTACAGAACTTGTGCCAGTCAGTGCAATGCTCCCTCTTGGAACCATATATAAATTAGCATATAAGTACCAACAGACAGCTATATTGTTGTCAAATCCTGCTTTGAACAGAATGAAAGATCTCCACTTCTACTGGTAACAGCTCTGTTCTGTTACTTGAAAGAAAATGCATTTGGGAGGGTTGTTTACTTGCATTTTTTCCTTACCCTCTGAACCCTGCTGTGCACTGTCATATTCCTTTCCTTAGTACAGGAAGGAAGTCAGTTGAATTTGTCAAAGATGGCTTCTGTTTCCCCTCCCTCCCCCACTGGTGATGCAGTTGATTCCAGTTGCTCTTCAGTCACACCCCTGCCTGCTCACAGGTACATCCACTTCATGGCAGAGAGTGATTCAGCTGCCTGACAGAACTGAATTCCTTCAGTCTTCCTTGTGAGTTTAGCATACACTCTTAGGAATCAGGTGCATAAATCACATTTTGGATACAAATCAAAACATGTGATTAATACCTAGACATTTATGGCCGTATAATGTTGCACCACGGTTAACAAGTAACATTTGGCTATGGGGTCTGTGCACCTGCTAAGCAGTAATGTGCTGCTAATGTTTTAATGAAGGATCCCAGGGAAAAAAATACCTCTAAGCCAGTGCTAAAGCTTGCACTCGTGGAATTCACATATGCGGATAGGAGAGTTGACTGGGAATACAGCCATTTGTTTTCCCAAATTACAAATAATAATTAATAAATAAAATGTTTTCTCATGGCTGTAAGCAGGGAGTTGGGAGAATCACTTGGCAAACAAACTGATATTTAAGCTGTGATTTGTTGAGAATATTTGCACATTACTCTAGAACAGTGGTCCCAGGAGGAGCAATAGTAAGCAACTTGCATTCTGTGGACAGGTTTGCTCTCTCTGTTGGCATTGGTTTTAAGTTTTTAATTTACTGTATCAAGAGGCAATATCAGAAAGTCTTGTGGGCAACAAGTTGCACATGAAATCAAGATTGTGAACTGTGGCTTTCTGGCGATGTACCAATTTTATTGATATTATGACACAGCTTTTGCAGACTGAAAGTGGGAAAAAAGCAGAGACTATTTCACTGGGAAATGAAAAAAACAATCGACCATCTTGGTTTGGTGCAATCTGGACTAAAATTTGTTCATTACATTATGATAATAAATTCCAGAGACACTACCTAACGCAAGTGGCTTAGCATTGCTTCAGAAGTAATGGTTCTCATTGAGAAGTAGAGATGGGCCAATGTCTTCCTTCTTTTTCTGCAGAGAAACTTCAAAAATCATCTCTGCAAGAACCACCAAAAAGATACCTCCAGGAAAAACTCTCAAATATTTGGTTTAATGTCTCTGCTTCCTGGAGGCACTCATCTAACCTGTGATATGGTTGGTGACCGTGGTGAGTGGTAGGTCTTTGAGCAGAAGGGCCCTAGCACATTACCTCATTTGGTACGATTTTTGTGGATGCAAATGGTCTCTACCAGTCAATTAATGTAGATTTTTGGTATCAGGAAAATGTTTTACTCCTCACAATGATACAGAGAAGCATAGTGTAAGAGATGTAAAAATTGGTGTCAGAGAAACTTACATATTTATGTTGTTATTCTTGCTGCAAGTTTCCTAGTGTCATACAGCCCTGATCTGGCAATGGCAAATAAGAGCTTTGGAAGTATTCCCTGACCTGATCCCAGCTAAAGTAAAAAAAAAAAAAAAAAAAAAAAAAT
>VZRZ01004578.1:693298-731729 GCA_013398175.1 Climacteris rufus | reverse complement strand
AAAAAAAAAAATCAACAATGAAAAAAAAACCAATTTAAAGTTATTATTACTGAGATTTGTGAAAATTAACTTTTTTTCCCACTCACAGACTATTTCTGGTTTTGATTATCATGATTTTACAAAGGGATTTTTTAAAATAGATGATTCTTCATTTAATTTTTTTGTTTATTATCTTCCTGGAAAGCATCCTTTCCCTTTACTTTTGTGTTGCCATGGTTGAGGATAGTTCATTGTGTATCCTCTGAAAGCTGTCCAGATTGGTTCTAAGTTAATCAGATGGTGTGTTGTGAGACTGCCTTTAGGCGCTCAACTGTTGCTAGTCTGGTACAGGACTGGATTTCCTAACTCAGCTTCTTGAAATCCAAATTTTTCCCTTAGCTTTTTATTCAAGCAGTAGAAAAGGAGTCCAAAGGACTTTTTTTATGAAAAGCCTTTTCAGATTAAAATAAAAGCACTTTGATTGAGGAAATGGCTATTGGCTGCCTATGCAAGTGAAAGTGAGTGAAAAAATTTGGGAATGCATCTGTACTGCAGAGTTAATTGCAAGCTCTAACTCAAATATTGTTGTTTCCAATTGTTTCCCAATTACCTACGAAGTGTCTAGCTTGGAAGTGTTGCAGAGCTTCTAACTTAGTAGGCTGCCTCAATTTTGGCTGTAAGCCTGGACTCAGATACTGTCTTCATGCAAGTGTTGTAGTCAACCCATGTTGCAGGAATGAATGAGGTCAAACCATGAAATTATTGAAATCCTCCAAAACCTTCTCACAGGTTTCCCATGTACTGAGAAGGATGTAAAGACCCTACTGCAATTTACTGGGGAAAGTCCTTGAAGTTTCAGTTCTGCAGCACTGAGAGCAGTGGAGATGCCAGACGTCCCAGAGAACTGGAGGGCATGAGGGGAAATAGGTCATTGGTGTGGCCTCCTAAAAAGACCCTTATATTTTACCCTGTCCCTGATGCTAGGAAAAAGGGAGTGGGAATAAGATGTTCCAGTGCTCTGCTGAGCCACAGCTGTGACTTCACCTCTGTGGGTCATTAGGACCCCTGTAATTGACAGTCACTATAACTGTGTTGCTCAAAAATGTGTTCAGGCTATCTCAGCAGTTTTCCTCTTTAACTGTGCTCTGAATTCCTTGACTGTAGTCAAGGACTGGAGACTTTTCATGCAGATCTAAACTACTAGATGGCATAGGAGACATTGGAGGATCTGGTCTCCTGTTTTAGCAGAGGACTACAGAAGAAGCATTTCATGCGAGGAGAGTGGAAATGAAAATTGCCCCATTTTTTATTGCAGGAATACTACTCATTCAATGGCTCAGCCATGGACTTTCTAAAAGGCACCAAATAGCAATCCAAAGGCAGAAATAATATGTGTGAGAGGAAAAGAGATGCAGGGCATTGTTGTACAAAGATTCATGGATAATAACTTGGGATTATCTGGAGAGAACTAATTTAAATTTACTATGGCCGATGAGTTTTGTAGAATTTGTGCTTTAGGCAGCTGCTCCACATCCTCCTCACTTAAAAAAAAAAAAATAAAAAAAAATCAGCCCTTCCTCCCCCAGTACTTTTATCCAGGTAAAATACTTTCCTAAACTGAGTACTTCCATGCCTGTTCCATCTCTGAAGTCTAAATTCTCCTAAATTAGTAAGCAAATTAAGCACACTGGTACTGGAAATACAATGCACTTTCTGCACTTCTATTTAAACATATCTATGGTCTTCAGGTAGCAGATGTGATTTCAGATGGCTCGTGGTGTCAGTTCAGGACTGTAATTTCTTAATGCTGATGCCCTACATGTGGGCCATAATGATGAAATATTTCCTATTCATCCATCCCCTTACGGCATTTCATCAAATTAAAACTTGTGATATTTAGTGGATTCCACTCAGTTTTTGGGGGGGTTTCTGTTTTGTTTGTTTATTAATTGGGTAAATTAGGTTTCATTCCATATAATAAATGATTTTCTCCAGTTTTATGTTGGTGTAGCAGACCGTTAATGTAAGTTGATCTACTGTCCTCCTGAAAAATATGAGAACACCCATCTCATAGTGAAACAGGAGCTGGAAAATCTGGGGTAGAAGAGGAAGCACTATACAGAAAAGATAAAGCTCATTCTCGTCTAGTTTGATGAACTGAGATTGTGGATGAGAATGGCTCAGAAGAAGCACTAGCTAAGAAAATGTGAGATTTGTGAGAAAATGTGTGTGTGTGCTTTACTTCTCATACTTAGCATAATTTTCTGAAGAAGTGGTAGAAACATTGGTAATGTTGGTGACATAATGGACACCTTAGCAACTCCAGGTTGTCTTTGAGTTAGGTGGATCTTCCTTTATTTTCAGTGAAATATACCTACTGTTGAAATACAAATACTGTGAACTATCAAGCTTGTGGCATCTGATTATTTATTTGTTTATTTTTCTTCATGGGGAGAAAAAGGTTAAATAAAATTACGCATTTGCTCTTACATGGTAACAAGCACTAAGGTCTAACTGAGTATTCAAATATAATAGCTAAATTTCAACAGTTATACAGTGATTATCTCACAGAATATCTTTGCATTTACCTTAATATAGCAACTATTTCTTGTTTGCAAAATGTTAATTTTTGCTTTTAAATGCCTCTTTTATGGGTCTAGCTCAGTAGAACTGCCTTACCCAGTGGGGAATTCATAGTTAAAGTTGGCAATATTGATAAGTAAAACCATCTTAAGCCATTGTCAAACTGAGCAGTAATTTCAGAGCTACACTCCTGTGTTGCTGCTCAGTGCAGCAGCCAGCACAGGGCATCTTGGAAAGGAACTGAACAGGCCCGTGGTGGATGCCAGTGAGATGGATGGGCATGCTGCACAGAGGATGACAGTAGAAATTTTTCCCCAGTTTTCACATGCACTCTTACTAACTGCTATTTTTCCAAAGAATAAATAACTAGTGCTAATGCTTAGCTGAGGGACATAATCTCAAAGTAGATGGGTATAGTGTGGATGGTATTTATAATGTATTAATAAAAGTTAATAGAACTGGTTTATAAACACTTCTGAAAGAGAAAGTTTTACAGCTAGACTTTACTACTAATTCACTGATATACAGCCACTTTTAAAGAATGGCTAGATTTCATTTGTGAACAAGCAATAAGACTGAAAAGGACAAAAATTTATTTGTGTCATGTTAGTTGTCTCCAAAGTAATTGTAAGCAGATGAAGAAAGTTTCATAGATTACCAGACATAGAAATCAGTGATTTTCAAACAAATAGAAATTTATTATGAATTTTACAGAGCTTTGTGAAAGGCAAAGGAAAGTATTAGTGAGCTTTTCTTGATACCCTGAGCTGTGTCTTCAGCCTACAGTAATTTGATTCTTGTATTCAAAATGACTATAGTCTGATTTTACTGCCGGTGGAACCTAGTCTACATTTTAAGCTGTATGACCACCATTTATAAGTACAGCTTTTAACTGCAAAACCTTCAAAGACTGCCTACATAGTAGGTGCCAGCCATCTAATATTGTATCCATGAGGCTGGAAGTGAGCAGGTCAAATAGCTTGTAGTCCATCTGTGTAAGGAGTAAGAGGGAAGTTGTAATGTGAGAACTGAAACAAGTACAAGGAGGTGACAGAGTATTTTTCAGTGGAATGGTGTTTACATGGGAGAGAACTACAGCAGAGAGCATGCAGAGGAAAACAATGTGACCAAAATGGAACACTATGGTCAATTGAAAAGATAGATGTAAGATGATTTAAAAGGATTTTTAAAAAGGCAAATTATGATAAGGAAACAAAAGGTAGGATTTTTATCATTGATATTAGGACTGTGACAGGTCTTGTGTTTCAGGAGGTTGCAGAGCACGAAAGTGATGTCTTCCATGATACTGAGGCTGTGAGAGATTCAAAGAAGATGCTCTCAGCGTGCTGTCATGTCTGTGCAGTACGAGCTGTCATAAGGATACTTTCAGGTACCTGTAAACAGTCCAGCTCAAATATCCGAAGCAAACTAGCTGTGGCAGCAGGAATCTCCACACCATTGCTTCTTCACAATATATTACTATTCAATGACAAATGCTACTTTTTGTAATTTCTATGAAATTTATATTATTAGTGGTGCTATATTGCTGAAAAATGTCTTATGAAAAACATGAGAAGCTAAAAGCACAGGAACAGGTAATTTTTACTCAGAAATTGTCACAAACAAAGATGTCCTCTGAAATCAATCATAATACTGTGAAAGAGGCCAAAGATCTATGCAAAGTTTTCATAATTTTACAAGACTGTTCAAATTACTTCACCTGCAAGTTAGGCCTTTGATTAAACATCAGGATTGGTGAGTTCAAATCTTGTTTTTGCAACACGTAGCCAACACAAACTTTCCTTCGTTGTTGGATTATTGCCTCCTAACCTACAGTTTGTAAGAATTAAATTCACCTATTTATACTAAGTCTTACTCCAGAAAAGACACTCTCTCTTAAATCCATTGAATTAGCTCTTCACTGAGCAGAACTGAAGAAGGCAGAGTAGATTCTACAAAAGGAGGAGGACACAGCAGAAAGGATTAAAAGAGAGTGAAAGCTGTAAAGGAGATTCAAGAACAGGGTATTTTTAGGGAGACCCTTTAGAGTAAAGATAAGTGATGAAGAGCCCAAGAAACAGAAATGAAACACCTGAAGCGAGCAGGGCCAGTGAGAAGGGAAGACATTAAGCTCCCTGGAAAGAAAACTGACATCATTAGAATGAGGCATTTACTCTCTCTTGATCCGAGCGACAGAAGCAAGACAATCTGCTGTTTGTGTTGTAAAAGTGTTTGCAGTGGGAAGTATGGTATATGTGCACAGAAAGAACATCTGTTCTAGGAAGCCTCTTGCAAATATAAAGCTGCAATAATGGGGTAGAAACATCTGCACCGCTTATAGCAGGGCCACCAGTAGTGCTCTTAGGTGGGGGAGGGTATGAGATATGCCACATGCAGGAGAAGGTCACAGGAAACATCTTTAAAAATGAGGCAAGCTTTTATATATATCCATGCAAGGATATAAGTTGCCTGTAGACAAACTACAGTGTTCAGTGTTGCAGACTACTGCTGTGAAAATGCTATAAACCCTGCAAGACACATTATTGTCCTTTCACTTAGTTATTAAAAGGACAACATGCCAATGTTCTTATGTAGTCACAGAATGACTCAAGGGTTTTAAATAAAGCCAGAGCATAAAAGTTTTCCTCTGCCCACTTGTAAGACCTGCAAAATCTTATAACATAGTTCTGTTAGCAGAAACCAAGAAATTTGGTTCTGGTAAAGAGCATGTGGAACAAAATGAAATGCCGACTGGAAGCTTGCTGACAATGGAATTGGTGCAGTCCAACTGCAGGAAAATATGCCCAGAAGTAGGCCCCTGCTGTGGCTGCACAACACTGGTACCTGAAACACTCAGTTCTGGTTATTTGGGGTGTCACTTCACCACAGACAATGCAGGGCAAATATTACATGATTTGGTGCCATTAGCCTCAGTTCCTTTTTATTGCAAATACAGTTTAACAACACATGCCTAATAGGGCAACTTTGCATGTGTATGGAATTTCTAATGAGAAAGAGGGAAGAAATCTACAGCTCATTCACAGTCTACAACCTTCAAAGGATGGTGTTTGGCAGCATCATGGCTATATTTTACCAAGGCACTCTCACATGCTTCCCAAAGCAGTCTATCCCTTTGCTCCATTACAACTCTCCTCCTTCAGACTTTGTGACTTCAAAGCTGGTCCAGAAAGTTTTACATAAATTTTACCAATTTTGATTCCTTCAGGATTTTGCTGAACTCTAATAATTCTCAGAAATGCGAGCAGAGTTACCTACTCAGGTACAAAAGATGAGTGAATTCTGTTTTATTGGCATTAGCAGGCATAAAGGACAAATGGTACTTGTAAAACAAGACAAAGATCATTACGTGTAACACAACCTAGATGACGAATCCAGATACCAAAACTATGCAGCACTTTCCCATGACTCCCAGGGTAAATGGAAAGAGATAGATGCCTTCAGTATAGAAGATAAAGTTGAGAGCTCTGAGAGAACCCATGTCTCTTCTGTGATGTATACAGCATCTAAGCCTGCCAACTTCACTACTTGATCCTCTCCCTTTTCTGAATTGATAAAATCCTACTTCAGGAAAGTGCTTTGGTGCTTTAATATTTTGGCATATTCCTTCTTTAAGCATCTGAGTAACTCCAGGCAGGTTGAAAGACACTGTGTGTATCTAAAAGCAGTGTCATACTTCAGTGTGTGGAAAAAATACATGGGGAAAATGCTTTATCTTCTAAGCTCAAACACAATGACAGTTTTTTTGCTTCCTTTTGTTTTGGTTTTTTTTTTTTTTTTTTTTGGTAGATATCAAGCAGTTACAATAAAGGTGCTATTTGCATTTAGGCGTATTCCTCATTGTTGCTTAAAAAAAACTTGCCCTTTTTCTTCTGAAACGTGCTTAGCTCCACTGGTTCTGGAAAGTATGTAAATGATACCTACCTCAGGAGAAAATAACTTGACCTTGAAATCAGATACCTTTCCAGAACCATGTGCTTTCTGGCTCTGGAGCATTGCATCACATCATGCTTCACAGAAGAATTGTTATAAAAGTAGATGGTTAGCCAATCTAAAACACTTTGTGAAAAATGCCTTTTAGTGGTTGGGGGAAGGGGAGTTGCCTAATATTTAACATCAGGATTGCAACACATGTGCTCAAAATCCAGATGGAAAAGAAAGTGAAAGACTTTGTCATGTAGAAAATATATCTTTAACAGGGTCTGTGTATGACAGGAAGAGGTTTGGTCCCTGCTGTCCATGTTACTGTATGTTAGAAGGATGCCAAGCTTCCACATCATTGTGGAGCAAAAACCACCATACTTTTTCTCATGACGAGTGAGAAATGTTTTGGATTTCCTGCATTGCAGAACAGAGAAAAATTTGAAACTCTCACAACATGTCACTAGACAGGAAAACAGTTCCCTTCCTAATTCTAATGACTTGCCATTTTTCATAGAAAATAATGCCAGTAACATGTTAGGGTTTTCAAATAAGATGGAAAAGAGTAGTTTCATCACTGATGTTATGGTGTAGGTAGAAGAGAACTTTAAAGCTGAAAAATGTCAGCCCTCAGGTCAGAAGGGACTTTTTCCCTGATCTTCCTTTTCATTTGTTTCTACATGGCATTTATCTCCAGTCATAGAAAAGGTTATTACTGGGCTTCTATATACTGGCCATATAAAAGTGGCAATATTAAGCAGTGTCAGGTGAGATAGGGAGGAGCAATGACTGTGGTATTTTTCTAGCTGATTTTGGCTGCACTGCTGTCAGGTTATTTTGTGCAGGCAGAAGTGAAGGAATAGCGTGCTGAAAGGAACAGTACAGACACACTGGACGTAGCCAGGCCAATTAACACCAATCATCACAGATGCCATTACCTTCTGGTAAAGCAATGTTAATCCCACAGATCTATTATGGCCTGCAGTGTCCTGCAGAGGGATGGTAAGCGTGAACATGTAGCTAGTGGGGATCTCATGGCAAATGTAAAGAGCTGCCAGTGGCCAAATAATGTGCTCCTAGAAAAAGGCATGGTCCATTATCCCTGCTGAAAACAGAGTGACAAATTACTGCAAAAGTACTGTACTGCAGCTGAAAGAAGCCAATAATTTCATGAATTTTACAGGTACAGCGAACCATAACAGTATGTTCTAGTAGTTCCCTCTGCATGCTACAGTGCTTTACACTATAGTTCTTTTTACAGTGCTCACAATATAACCCTGTCCTTTCGTAGAAACATCCCTCAAGTCAGGATACTCAGAAAGCACATCTGCTCTACCCTGGTAGACAAATAACACCAGGTTTAAGAGACTGTGCTAGAACTTGCATGCTTATTACCATGATCCAATTCTGATTTCATCTCTGTTGCTCTTATTTTGGTGTGCATCTGGTGACTAAGAAAAATGTTACTATTGATTTGTACTAGAATTGAGCCTCAGATATCTTCTGTGATGATTAATCTCTTCAGACTGTTTCCTGCATCTCATCCATGGTCTCACCAACTCATGCTGTTTCTTGAGTACTGGTATGACGTTCAGTACATTGGATTTGAACATATGCCTTACCCAAAATATAATAATAACCTTGAAAATGCAATAATATCTGGAGTTGAATGCCAAATGCATTTGGTAGTGCACAGATGCACTGGAAAATGGAAGTGAAAAGAAGGGAGATACCTGGAAATCTTTATGAAACAACACAGGCGGGAGGTGCAGTAGCTGATATGTTTCAGTTTTGCATGTGGAAAACATTGAATGCACAGTGATGGTCAAAGGAGAGAAAAAACAGCAGGCAAAAGCCAGTCCAATAAAAAAACTTGGTGTTGCCTTGACTTAATTAGAATGTATGCTGATTCATCACAGATTACTGCTAGAAAGTCCTTTATTAGTGAGAAGAAATTTGAAAATAAGAGCCAATTTGTAATCGGTGACTCCTTTTTTGGTCAACTTATTACTGAAGTAAGGATGAAGATCTCCTTTGCTAGAGGGAACCCAGTTAGGAAAGGGCAATTTTTGCCCTGAACTTACCTGATACAATTCTTTTGAAATAAACTAGCTTTGCTAACATTTGCTCTGTGATTTACAAATAGAAAACCTTAAGAACTCTACAGTTAGCTTATAAATATTTTGAAAAACAGAAGATTAAATGATTGACTGGTGTCAACAATACTCACATAGCAGTGTAAATAGTTTGTGATTTTTTCTGTGTAGCATCTTCTGAATTTGAGATCTCAGTATTTCACAAACACTGACTTTGATTTCTGTCTGCACTAAAGGCTCTATTGGTGGTATGAAAGGAAAAGCATATATTAAAAAAATATACATGTGCAAATCAGGCTTGTCACATTTACTTGTGCTAATAGATGTTATCACTCCCCTTTTTGCAAAACAACTCTTGAACAAAGGCAATGCAGAAAACATTGGTAGCACAGTAGAAAGCAGAAACTATTTTCTTCCAGTCTTGGCAATTTTTTATCTAACCATAATTAATTGCCTGTTACCAGTGGTGGTTCTGAGGCCATAGAAATGAGTCTGTGTTAGAACAAGGTTTGATCATGCTAATACACTGGTTATTAAATTATGTCTCTCTGCTCCAGTCCATAGTATGGTTTGGATAATTCTTAATTTTGTGTTATGTTTACTGGTTGCATTTTTGATGACAGCAGTATTTATATTTCTTTGATTTACCGTCATCAGGGAGAAAGCAGCCTAGAACATTAACTGCTGGTGTCAACACAGAGAGATGGGACAGGACTGTAATTGTTGGAATTGTCATTCAGATGTGTGTGACTTGATCCAATAAACGTAGGTTTCTGGCACCTTTGTGAGTGATGCTTTTACAACAGACTGCTGCTTGAGCTTGTCTTGCAAGAATTCCCATCACCAAGAAGTGCTACTGTTTTCAGGCTCTTCCCGTAAAGGGAAAGCTTGCATAGCTTTCTCCTATGATCAGGTGGAAATAGAGGAAAAAAGAAGGGACCAGTTTTATTCTTCTGCCACATCTTAACTGCTACTAATATATCAGATGGCTAGGACATAAAATTAAGAAACTTGAGTTAAAAAGCCCAAAGTAGGCATTCATGTTGCTTCTTTACATTTGCTACCCTGGCACATTTTTCAGTATCAGACACAAATAGGAGAAAAATGCAGACAGGCAAAAATGCAAACTTTCAGAAGCTGGCTGAAGAACAATACTCTTTCTGTCCTGAGAAATGGAGTAATCCAGTAAAATCTTACCACTGGTTCAAAGCATGAAACAGTCAAAGATGTAAAAAGACTCTCAGTGGATTAAACCAAATCCACAATGGCAGCCAAGCATACCAGCTATAAATGTTCTAACTGAGCCTGCGGACACGGATGCTCTCCCAGTCTCAAGTGATAAAGCACTTATACATTTGGCTTTGGGCCAAAAGATTTGGAGATCTGAGGCAAAACTGATCACTTTAGGAGAGAGTCTGCTATGGGTAATTAAAGACAGATTATTGGATTAAGATTTGATGCAAATTTGAAGTCCTTCCTTTTCTTTCCAGAATTATTTTATTTTTCTTGTCTTCTTTGTTTCAGGGTAACTATAATTGAATGCATCTTTAAACTGCAAATTGTAATTTTGCTGTCAGTAGTGGAGCTTTAATTTCAGATGTTTATTAGAAAATTTCTCTGTGAGCCTCCAAGTTTTGCTAGCTGGAGGGACTTGAATCAATTGTATAGCCTCCCCCGCAATGTCGTGGAGAGTTTATCATGTTTTGGTGCTTTGAATGCTTTATTTTCTAGTGTGAGAAAAAGAGATAATCTCTGTCCCAAACCATATCTTCCTCTTCTTCACTGAAGTCATGTTCTTCTGCACATATTTGTTTTTAATCACACAGATGGAGTCCCATCAAGGTTCTCTGTCCTGGAATGTGGCTCTGGCCCACATGTATGGCTATGGAGAATCCACTGTAATATTCTCTTCAGAACTGCAGCAAGAAGGGAAGGTTTCCTCTTATGTAGATGAACAAATGCATCCCTAGTCAGCAGTGCTGCTCTCATGAGTCGCTACTGAAAGATATGACAAGAGTAAATGAATGCAGAAAAATGGAGGAGAAACAGTCACAGGGAGAAGTCAGTCTAATTTATGAGCCCCCATTGCTTCTTCAAAGGAAATATATACCCTCTTGCAAAAAAAAGAGGAGGGAAGATAAAAGCAGCAGCTGAGGATTCTTGGAGTGCAGAAGAATCCTCAGCTGCTATGGAAATAATGAGGACGGCACCAGCTGTTCCCAGTCGGTCCCACACAATCTGGGGGCACTGTTGAATGCCAGCTGGTGCACATTGCTCAGGTGATGCCGTTGGTGAGGTATAAATGGTGTGCACTCAAACCACTGAGCAAAGGTTTTAAATGTGTTTAAAGATCATCATAGAATGTGGAACATCTTTTCTCCCTCACCTGATTACATTTCGTAAAAGATGCACTGGCATCATGAATGTGTGGCTGTGATGAGTAACTGAATGATCTCACTGTTGCATCTGTGTCTTCCTGTTATCTACCCACTGCTCTGTGACTTCACTGCTCTATGTCCAGGGTGTTTGTAGGCTCTTTGGTAACTGGGGTTTGTGTCTGTAATCAGGTGAATCATATATTTTTGCATCAATAACCTGAAAATAAACAACTATTGAGACAGTAAATGAATGAAGAGGCTGGATGGGACCATGTCATCATTAGACTTTTCTAGCCGATCATTCTGAAGCGGTTTGAGAAAACATGGCATGATGTGTTTTGTCATTGTATGAGATGGATAGTTAAGGGACTTTTTATTTTTTTAATCCTCTCTTACAGTGTACCACAGGTTTTTATTGTGTAATGTCACTCTACCTTGTGGAGTGTTGTTGCTTAAATAGCTGTAGTTACTCAAGCAACAATAAAGCTGTGTGTCTGCAGAGTGTACCTCTGCCCCTTTACCCATTATGCTACCTGCAAGAGACAGCAGAACCAAGCAAACCTTTCATATCTGCCTGAAGAATGGGGCCTGCTTAAACGCTGTGCTGCAACACGTTAGTTACATGATGGCATTATGTCACTGTCAGTCATTCTGTGTAGAGCTCTAATATTGCTCACTCTCACTCTCTCAGTCCTTCTCACTTCACTCTAATTGAACCCCTTATAATTAAGATAAATTTGGAGCAATCAAACCTGGAATGTGGATGAACAGTCCCTTGTGCAATCCCAAAAGTTCAGCTTTAGGAGGTTATTTCACTACACCGTAAATCATTGTCCCAGTTTAACTATAGCATGTGGGACTGCGAGTTCTTGGAAAAGCTTGCTACAGCAACTTCATTTATGAAGATAACTCAGTAGGAAAGGTCCTCTATTTACAACTGTGTGATTTTATAGGGCAAACTGGATTCTTAATGTTAGCACCTTAGCAATCAGTGAGAGGCAGTCCAGTGCATAGACCCTACAGCTCATTACCAGAAAATGAGGTGTGACTCCTGAAGATGAATTTCCAGTATCTGTAAGTCACACCAGCATTTCAAGATAGAGGGGGACACACAGCTTATTTTACATAGGTTGCGGTACAGCCCTCTACTGATGAGTAACAAGGCTATGATGCAGGGTTGCTATGAGTCAGAGAAATACTCACTATATGATGGCAGAAAAAACGAAACAAAGGAGCTTTCAGAAAGACTAATAGAAAAAAATGAGAATACACTAATTTTCATAATAAAGAGCAGAAGCACTCATGTGGTTTGAATGGCCATGAAACCAGAGGTGTTTGGACCAGTCCCGTGACCCTAGCTTCAGACAATTCCTCAAGCCTCCCCGGATCATAGGCCAGCAGAAAGAATGATGTAGTTTCCTACAGGGTTCAACAGGATTCTGTATTTATTAGGTCTTCCCAGTCAAGACTCATTTATGCAGTTTTTGGACATAGTGTTTTGTGATCTTTGATCCTAGATGTTCTCACTGTTCAGATCATTCTTCAGACTTACCTCTGGTTTAGATTTTTGTGAGTATTTTGTGCCCAGCTCTTGTTCTGCTCTTGTAGTATATGGCCTGGCTCCCTGGTCGCTCTCAGCCGAGGCACCGACCTCCAAAAGCCCCGAGGGCTCGCTTTGGGTGCGGCTGCTTCAGGGCTCAGCGTGGCTGTGTCACACAGGGGCGAGGCGGCCCGAGGTGACAGCAGACAGGGTGCAGAAGGAATCAGGCAAGGAGGCAAAGGGTGGCGAGAGGGGGCCTCCCCCGTGGTCTCCTTTATTGTGGGGTCGGGTGCGGGGATCCGGGAGGGAGAGGGTCGGAGAGAGACTCCGAGGGGTTGACAGGGCGCAACAGGTTAAAAGGGAAGGGAAACCGGGAGCAGCTGGAGGGAATAACCAATGGGGTTCCACGCGAGGGGAGGGTACAGGGGTCCAGGGTCCACTTAAAACAGCGCAGGGGAAGGTACAATGAACAATAACTAATAAAATATCGAACATAACCGAGACTTCTGGAAGTGTGGGTAGGTCCAAGGCTCGGAGCACGTCTCCCTTCTAGAAGAAGGGGCCGATCTCAAGCTGCAGTCCTGCCTATAGAGTCCTCGCCAAGGGAGGAGCCCCCCACAGCCGAGGTGGAGCTGGAGTAGGAGGCGGCAGCAACATCTCTGGGAGGACCTCCCACATGCTCTGGTGTTGCAACATGGCTGATAACTTGTCAGATAGTCCCCAATTTAGGCATAGCTTCATTGGTCTGTGTTTTGAGTGAGTATAGACTGTTTCCAGGTTTACGTGATAACCCTGTGAGATCATTTGCTGAATACTTAGGAAATTGTAGTGAGTATCAACTTGCCCAAATTGTGGTGTCTGCCTGAGGGGAGACTATGAGAGGCTCAGAGACCAGGACTATCTCAATGTTTATGGCTGCTTCTAAGACTGCTCTTCAAACACTATTTACGCATACTCACTGACTTTGACTATGCAAGTAGAACTACAATGTAAAAGAATGGGTGGGTTTTTTTCCCTTTTCAAATCCTCAGGGGGTTTAATTTGTTTATTGGATGCCTTGCAATTACGGCCTCTTGAAGCAGTACAGCATCACAAATATCATGTGGAATATTCATAGACATCTTGTATCCCATGGTAGTTTGAGGGAAAGAAACAAATGTGCTTTTACCTCCATGTTTGCTATCTTGACCTTTCACTCCGGGATCCAGCCTTAAATTTCATGATAAAGCAGCTAAGTCATACACAGACCTGCTTGACCTAGCTGTTTAAAGACCAGCTAGAAAAGCAAATTGCAAATCTGAAGGCAGCACAAAGATCTCTTGTTTCAACAGTCCACATTGAATAGGGAAAGAGATAATCTTTGCTCAGGCTGGACTTCCCTGGAACATCCTGCTTCACTGTAAAGCTATTTGCACATATTTTGTGTGTTGTCAGTGGGAACTCTCAAAAGGAATTTGACATCCTTAGGATCATTTCCTCCTTCCTATACATGGGCTACTCTTTCAGATGTGATCTTTGTCTTAGGCTGGTTTTGTTCTTCATAAAATTAAAAAAAAAAAAAAAAACACAAAACCACAAAACTATTTTGTTGCAGAAAAATCTTACCATGAAATAATTAGGTGGAAGCTGAAATCATGACCAAGAAATAGCCTTTAATGCACAAAATCTCTTATTGAATGCTCTGATGCTATTTACTTTTAATTTGTCTGAGTTGCATGACCCTACTGCATGAAGTATTTTGTGGAGGTTGTGATTCACCCCTGTGCAGAAGGCTAGTACAAGCTAAAGCCAGTCAAATACCTCTCAAATTCTCAAAATGGCTCTTACATTGGATTCCACTCTGAGGGAGGAAACAAATGGATTGTTTTAAATATATTGTCCTGTCTGGGATCTCTTTCTTCTGTATGCCAATGCTTAAATAAAACCTGATTTATCTTATTAGGTAGGAATTTATATCTTGCCACATTTATTTCTGAAAACGATTTTTCCTCCTGGTTTGGGACCCGATTCTCTGAAGTGCTGAGACTCTGAAAAGGGGTGCTGAGCACCATGCATCCTGCTGAAGTTAAAGGGGGTTGAACTCACTCAGCACTTCCATGATTAGGCACTTTGTGACTGTGTTAAAGCATTTCTATCAGAAAGAATTGCTCTTTTCATGGCATTTATTACATGTCTCCTTGAATGTCCTTTGCAGGCTCTTTCTGCCATCTTTCTGTAATACAAGGAAATTTGATCCTGGAGTTATGGTGACAATCCCTTTCAAGCCATGCCACTGCAGCTTTTCTTATCACCAAAAATCATCAGTAGAATTACAGCTCTCTATTATTTTGTTGTTTTTTTCTTATATTCTGTGATACATGGGCTTGAAAGCTCAAGTGTGTATTACTGCTCAGAGACATAGAAAATGGCTTTCACATGAAAATCTCTTTGAAGAAAGGAGTAAGGGGGGAGGGAACAACTAATTAGGTAATTACCTGGTTGTCTCAGTTTATTGAGATGTAAGTTATAACTTATTAACAGCAATGCAGTTCTGGGTTACTGGTAAATAACCACTTAGAAAGCTCTCTGCAATGATAATGGCAAAACTACTGAGAATTTCCTGTTGCGTGCTCTGCTGTGCAATCCTGCTCTCTACTTCCACCCAGGCACTTCTTCCTTCTTCACCTATATTTCTACTCTGGGCTTATGTTTCTGGAAATCTGTTATGTTGTTGTTTGGTGGGTTTGCATGGGGCAAACTCCACTTTTTTAAGGTGAACTGCCACAGCTCAGGTTGATAACAGCTAAGGATTTGACCCTTTATATATCCTTTAATCTCTTATGCCAAACCAATTTGGGCAAGAATATAGGTTGAATTAGAGATATATATCCTGCCTTTTTAAAGGCAAGAGTAAGTCTTGTTTGTGAGCATCTTCATTATTATCTCTCCTTTAGCTCACCAGTGTAATTCTTCTGTGTGTTCAGAACACACAACTGTGATGCATTGGCATCTTCATTTGGAAAAATAACAGAAGCCTCTCTGATGAGAAAGTGTTTCTAGACCTGTTTGAAGTAGAAATGGCTGATAAGCTAAACTAAGACTGGTTAAGAGTTGTTTTTTTTTGGGTTTTTTTTTTTTTAAGAGTTTTTTGCTTTAGCTTCACCAGGTACAAAGTTTCATTCAAAACTGAAATAAAGTGTATTGGCTGATGCATACTTGATGGAAAACCCTCCATAGAGTCTCTCTTCTTCAGTATCACCAGCAAGACTCTATTTCTGAAGTCCCAGATGATATCTGGGCAGAGCTCTTAGTCAGGCTTCAGAGTCGTGCCTGTCACCACTTGTCCTTTATTGCTATTGACAATGGGTGTGGAGGAAAACCTCTCCCCTTTGAAATTCGGGTTCAACAAATCAGCTGAGGCTGTCATGATGAGTATCACAGGACTGGATGAGTCAGTACTTTAGGCAGTTTGTCTGGGCATTTGTAAAGGAAGAAGGAAACCCAATGTCCCTAATCCTCTCCCATAGCTAGCCATAAAAATTGTATGTTTTTTCTTGCACAGCTTCAGGACAGAGGTGTACCAGCCAGGCCCTGACCCATGTGGTAGAGCTGTCTGCTGGCTGCTCCTTGCTGCCAGCAGCCTCCAGGGACAGATCTGGGCACTATGAAGGGTCAATTTAACTTTGGAAACATGCCTCTTTCTGGCATGCCTCACTAACTCTGTGTCAGCTTTGGGTTTTACAGTCCATGAAGTTCCTCAGCTTGCTCCAGGCCATCCATTGTATCCCCTTGTTGCTGATGGCTAAGCTTGTTTTGGGAGGTGAGGAGGAGGGACTGAATGGCATAAGGATAGAAAATCAGACCAGGACTTTGGGTTAGTGATAATCAATTTGATTTTAAACTTTAAATTTATGTCTCCTACCTGTGGTGTAAACTGCTCTTCTATTGATGCTTCTTTGCTGATTTGCTGATTAAATCTCCTGTCCTTCACTCTACTGCACCAAACTTTCCTGTCTGTAAAATTGCTATGGTGACTTCATACAGAAATTAAAGAACATTCTTCTATTTGCGAACATACCTGACCTGATTGCCTTTCATAGAGGTTGGGTACATGGTGTATTTTACAGCGTGAGGGAGGAAGACAGCTTGGATGAAAATAAGTTGGACATTTAAAAAAATATGTATATATTAAAATATGTTAGCAGTATTTTGTATCTAGTGTAATCAGATAAATCAGTATGCAGAGCAGAAATCAGTGAGTCCTTAGGTCAGTTTGGACCAAGTTTTGTTGTCCTTGGGCTCTGTATTTTACGTAGAGTTGTGTAGTGTTGCATAACCATCCCTTTGCAAACATTGAGAGTAATCTAAGGTTCAGGCTGAGTGACAGCTATGCATTGTGAATAGGTCTGTTGAGGTGGCAGGGTGATGTAAATAAAGATGACTAAGCCATGCTGCATAAACAGAATTTGCCATATGATATTGTTCCCTTTGCATTTTTTCGAGTCTTTTGGAGTTAGGGAGGGGGAAATGACAGGACGCACGAAAGCATCACAGCTCGCAGCTCAGCAGTCAGCTGGAGTTTGAGATTTGAATTACAATATCTCTGCCAGATGGACACAGATACCTGTGAGGATGCCAGGACAAGACTGCTTCTTAGAGAGGTCAAGTAACTCAGTGTACTTCACCACATCTGTAAATTGAAAATTAAAAACCTAGAGGCATAATTGTCATAATTTCCATAATTTTAAAAGACAAAATTATTTTTTTCCTCTTGCATTTTTTTTTTCTTTTTTTTTGTCTGGAATATAGATTAGAACCATACTCAGAAGGCTCATTTTTCCTTGTCAATCAGTAAGGGCAGCCAGTCAGACCTCATCAGTGTAATAATGGATGTTCAGAGTGAATTAGTTAGCCTGATCATATCAGAGGTGACACTTAAGAAGGGAGAGGAATACTTTATGTTCTGTGGTATATTCACTTCTCTGGTAATTTGTTCACATCTGGAAAAGAGAGGAAACAATCCCCCCTAGTTATGGCCAAATAACTTCAGCAGGAACTGAAGTAAAAGATCACCCTCTGAATGATGCTGGTCTGGTCAAAGCATCACACTAAAAGCTGTCCAGTGCCAAGAGCTTAAGCATCCAAAGTACTCCTTGTTTACCACTTCCGTCCTCAACTTATACTTCCTTAAACTGATATGTCAGAAGTCTGAGATTCTGATGTCCAAAAATTTGACTACAATATAATTTTTAATTACTTGTTTTATTCATTATTGGTTGTTAATACTGCTGTGTCTGCTGGTAATCCAGGCTTTGGAGAAAGTAGACACTGGAAGAAAATGCATTGAGGGAGCCAGAGAGCATTTTAGCTTGGTCTGGATGAATTTGAATGATGGTGAAGTAAGCCTGTCTTTGCACTCAACAGACTTCTCTGAAGGAATAAGATTAATTGATATGAAATGGTGAACTTTACCAAAACTCATGGATGGGTCAGAATAGAGAATGGAGGTAGGACTGCCTGGTCTCTGAGTGAGCATGTTGCCCCAGATGCAGGCAAACTGTAAGGATATTTGCCAGGGCACAGAAAGGGAATGCTCTTGAGAGCATTAGGACAGACCAAAGTGGCTAAGAAAGGAAGATGAAGAAAGAGCTTGAGAAACCCATCAGAGGATCAATGTCCTGCAGGAATGAGGGATGGTTGGGGTGGAGCACGGAGGGAGGTTTCACCTTTTACATGGCTAAGGGAGGTTCACAAACCCTTACAGAACAAAGTAGATGGGCAACCAGACCTTATTTTGTGGCATCACCTGCTGGCATCACTTCCATACAAACGGAGTTTGTGGGGAACAGCAAAGGTCTTATTTGCTCCTCTGAAAAGCAAATTGGTCCATTATTGGTATCCTTTTTGTTCATTTAGCTATTTATGCAATGTGACAGGATATTGTTGCATTGTATAGCTCAGAGTTTCCCTGCAACTTTCTGCATGTAAATATTGCTTAGAAAACATGGAACAAATGGCAGATGAATAATAAGCTTCTTGTAGTTGCACTTTTGTAACCTTTGAGGCCTTATGAAAACAAAGAATACCCCAGGCACACCCATCCACAAAATGCATTTGCTATGTATGCTTCAAAGAGGTTCAAAACACATATATTAAAGCTGCTGAGACAAGAACAAATTAATATAAATCTAGGCATAAATAAGTGTAGACCAGATATTTTCAGATCTGTAGTCATCAGAGAAATTAGACTCTGAACAAACACTTATCAGAAATTCAGCTGGTCTTAAGATGAAGATCAATATATTTGCAAAGAACTCTAAAACACACTGGTCAAGAATAGCAAGGACATGGGTGGTATCACTGAGGAAGATTTTCCGGTCCTTTATACATGTTGTATCTATATTTAATATATTATTTCTGTATACAATATTGCTGTATTGACCTGGCCTTGTGGAAAAGTCTAACCACTTTGAGAAATTTCAGTGTGACCAGTTGAGCATCTTTTTCTGGTAACCAAATTTGATCGTCCACAAAATTAACTTTATCTATACTCCCAACACACAAATAAGCACACACATACACATGCATGCATACATATGCATGTACATATCTCTATATTTGTATAGAAACAAATGGAAAACACAGGCTGCTATGAATGAATCACCGGAAGATTGAACGGTAATATTGACAGAACTGAACAATATTTTACTAGGTCCTTACACTTTGACACCTTTTACTTCGACACCTTTCGGAACTTTCATAAAGGATATGATTTTTAAAGTGCAAGAATTTTTAAAAATCAGGTCTATTAAAGTGCTTATGTTGAGCATCCAAAAATCTAGTTTCTGATTAGCATTTGAAAAGTTGTAATATTGTACAGTTTAAGTGGGAAGAAACGTTAATTTGCTTTGGGTCATATAGTTTTATGACTTAGAAATCTGTTTTCACAACACAAACTCAATAAGAACTGCTACTTTTAACTACTGTGATGACAACCTGCATGTGTCTAAACAGAGAAAAATAAATCTAAAAAGGTCCTTGCAAAAGTTCTTAAGATTCACGATTTGTGGCCATTTTAGTCTTGCAAAAATTCCAGCTGGTAAACAGGAAATGATTTTAGGAAATAATTTCTAATTTACATTGTTCCATGGGAGGCTTGCATTAAACTACTAATATAATACCAGATGACTTGGGGAGGATGAAATAATCTATGCAAATATTGACTCACTAATAGCCAACATATTCAGCAAACTGTTAATAAGTAATTCATTGGCCAAAATGAATACGGAGTTTCAGAACTTTGCTCTGAAAAGTGTTTTCCAAGACCATAGCCCCTTCATTGGAAATTTATCTGAAGTTAAAAAAAAAAAAATCACAAAATCACCTGGCTCCTAATGCAATGTAATATATTTTCTCTTCCCTCCCCACCCCTGTATTAGTTTTTTTTATTTTGAGCACTATATTAATGGGAGTATTTTTTTGATCAGCACAAGTTTCAGTAGCTTCTGGAATTTTGTTGTTACCCATTAATGTTTTCTTCACTTTTGGAGTGCTGTGCATTAAGGCTGGAATGTTATTGGTGCATAGGAGTAGAGAGATGTTTCAAAATTAGTCTTTTTCTTCTCTAGTACAGAGAATACGAAATACTGTTTTGCAGAAACCTCTGAATAACTGTAGGAATGTCTGCCTCAAAGGAGCCATGTATTATGCACCCATCTTCTTGTTTCAGGTTTTTCTTTTTTTCTTAGGGGTAAGAAAAGCTTGTTGCAGTGAAATCTGCCTTCTGGAGTGAGGGTATATCAATAAAATAACACACAGTTCGGAACTGAGAATATTTACAAAATCAGTTAAAGGTTTTCTGTTCCCCAGCCGTTTCTCAGAAGGCTCACCACCAAGATGATTCATACAAAAAAAAATCTGAAGTAATTTTTATTAATACATTCCCAAAACATTTTAAAATACGTTGAGACAGACTATTTAAAGTTGTGTTAGCTGTCATGGATAGGCTAGGCAACCTGTCATCAGATGGACAGTTCTTCATTGATTTCATTCTTTTGACAAGAGTTTCTGGTTTTACATGCAAATTTGTCATATTAAATTTATCCAGTATATAAGTGTTCTCATCCCACAGCCACGCTGCTAATCATGTACAGTATCAGTGTACTGCTTAATTCCCACTTGGACGCTATCGGTGAGCCTTGAAGGAGAAGAAGCAACTTTTCACTTTGAAAAGTTGCACTTGTGGTGTCTCTGCAGCCTTATACTAACTCTTTTGAAATATTCCTAGAGACAGCCTCCCCACTGAATCAGCCTAAGCTGGTTCGGAATGCTGCCATGTGTGATAGGAGGGCTTCTTGGGAATGGTGCCGTGTATTGCAGAAGCACAAATGATCATCTGCAGTACTCGTTGGAAACTTTGGAGAAGGTGGCTATCCTTAAGATAACCAACTACAAATTTCCTGGGTAAAATGCCAAGGGAGCACCATTGACTGCAGCTGGAATTATCAAGGAAAGATGCAATTTCTGGCAGCACAATTAAAATGTACAGCCATGTTTGCCAGAGCATTTTCTAACTGAGTGACAGCATTCAATGAAACTATTGAAGAGCCACCCAACAGTCTGAACAGTAGCAGAACAAAACCATGTTGAAGCAAGCCTATATATTGTCACAAGATTTTTGGCAGAATAAGAAGTTTTCTTTACTAGAAACTTATGACTGACCCTGCAAAACAGTAAATAACTGAGCAGTCTGGTCTAGTGGAAGCTGTCCCCACCCATGGGACAGCCATTGGAATGAGATTATTTTTAAGGTGCTTTCAAACCCAAACCATTCTATGATTCTATCTATGTATGATTCAAGCTTCTTAGATGGGTACTAATCAAAACATTGAATACTGCCACTTTTTCTGTCTTCATACAATATGAAGGATGCATTCTGTTTGGATAAGTTTAGAAAAGACCTTAGGGGAGGTTTCCAAAGAAAAACATTAAATTTTTATAACCTTTTACAGTAATATGCATCTAGTGGTGTTTGGAGCACTTCAGACAGTTGGTTTACCTCTGAATAATGTGCTACCAGTGTTTGACCTGGAAAACAGGATCTGAGAAGCCCACCTTTCCTTTTGACACCACTGAGCCAAACAATCTGGGGTATAACCTCAGCTGCTGTCAGAGATGTTATTGCTGAAGTCAGTGGAAGCACACTGATTTACATTAGCAGAAGTTCTGGCTCTGTGCCTTCTTTTGTCTTCCATCCCAGTTCCAGGGTTATAACAGACCACTCCTGAGTCGACTGGAAGGATTAGGCTGATGATTTGGTATTTCAGGGATTAAAATGCAGCCTATGATGGAGCATATGGTCTTCTTCTGCCCTTTAGTATTCCTATATCATGCATCTAATGCAATCTGCTGCCACAGAAATAGGAAGCCTTATAGCCTACTAGAAATAGAATAAATAAGAGATATGTAAATATTAGCACCCTGTATAAATTATGAAAAGAGCACACAATAAGTTTATTACCCCAAGAAAATGAATTGATTAAAGTGTGTGAGCATTTCTGAGCTTTTAAAAAACAAATGATCAAAGCTACAAATTATATAGGTCTTTAACAGTACAAATAAAGAAAATTAATAACCAACCCAGCCAGTATTAAAGATTGTGTGGCTAGAGAATTCATCACTCTTTTGACCTGAACTTTGGACTGGTTACATAGCCCAGTTGTAATTAAAACATACACACAGTTTACCTGCCTCAAAACTGCATTGGGTTACACTGGGTTAAACTAAATGCCATAAGCTTGGATGAATCCAGAAGGGCTTTTGCCTTCTGCTCTAAAATATGAGATCACTGCCCTTTATGTTTCAAGTTGCATCACAACAAACATTCTGTATAAGAGGATACAGCAGTTTATATTACAAATACACCACGATTTCTGCCAGCACAGAACTGGCTTTTATATATTTTTTTTCCCACCCTTTTTTTTCAAGTATTCTAAGGCACTGCCTTAATTCTTCATTAAACAAAATCTCTAGGCTCATTAGGACTCTGGAGT
Organism: Climacteris rufus; assembly: GCA_013398175.1. Taxonomy (NCBI): domain Eukaryota; kingdom Metazoa; phylum Chordata; class Aves; order Passeriformes; family Climacteridae; genus Climacteris; species Climacteris rufus. The sequence goes on along the minus strand of VZRZ01004578.1, from coordinate 709,183 downwards.
TCATCGAAACTGGCACCAAGTAGCAAACAGGCAAAGGGAAGGAACTGGGTATCAGCACTGATAACAGGCAACATGCGTGATTCTTTGCTGCTGAAATACCCTTCTGCCATGGCTGGCAGTAAGTGAATTGGCTGGACAGATTTTCCAGATCCCCTGAACATTCCTAAATTACTATACTCACCCAATTACAGTCCTCAGGGGTCACATTTCATTTTCTGAAAACTGGTAACAGGCCACCACAGCTGATGAAATGATGTGGGTATCCAGGCAACTATTGTGCTGTTTGATTAATATAGCAAACACTTGTGTGGCATGATCTCACATACTTCCAAATGTTCCACATGATCTGCCTCAAACTGGAGATCATAAAAGTTTGCCTCATAGTGACATTCCCAGTCTTGCATGGATCAGATTTTCCAGATGAAAATATTTATTAGCACTTCTTATTATGCCTCTCTTTTATATGATTTAACCCCTGACTTTATTAATGAAAGTGTCTAGAAAAAGGAGGTTGATTTCTGCTTTTTTTCTTCTCGTTTTCTTCAGTAAAGTTTATTCACTTCACTCTAAGCCAGTTGACTATGGTAAGATTCCAGGTATTACAACAGGTAGATTTGCCAGAGACTTTTAGTTCGGAATGTAATGCCACTCCAGTGGACATTTTCAACAGCTGTAGCCTGGATATATGGCTAAGCGGGAAAGAGGGTACAAAAAGTGCAGCTTCTTGTTGCCAGAGAAATAACAGAGAGATCTTTCTCACAATACCTTAGGTCTCTCACTTAGTGGGGAGGATCTGAGTGCTACTTCTGCTTCAGGTGCCCTGAAAGTATGTATTTTTAAAAATCAGATCCTGCAAGTAGCACTGGGACCGTAATCAAATATCTAACCTAGTTTATGTTTGGAACTGCACCCCTTTCTGCAGGCAGCAGATGCACTCTGCTTTGCAAATGCTGGAGAGGCAGAGGAGACAGAAAGAAATAGCATGAGCTGACATGTCGTCCAAGGAGACTCCATGGCTGCAAGTCAGTGACATGGGCAGCACCAGCTGCCCATCCCATCGAGCAGTTTCCATGAAGTACTCCAGGGGTTAATGGAGCCTATAGTGGAGTGTTTGCTTTCTTCTGTTTGAAATCAAACATCTGATCTTTATCTGAGGTGACAGGTTTAATGTCTTTCTTCTCTGACAAATTTTTACCCGAAGAGGAATGCAAACACATATATTGGTGTGGTTTTATAAGTGCTCATCTCAGCAAGCCAATATTAGAAGCTTTGTCCTCTAATAAACAGCAAAGCCTTGAGCTCGTGTCGCTTGCTTAAAAAAAATTTATATCCCTTACATAATTTAAAAGATTTTACTTTATCTGTCAGGGGTCAGGTACTTTGACAAAGCTTTAGGCAAGGCAAAGTATCACTGTTCAGCAGTGCTAACTTCCCTCTCTTTTTTTTTTTTTTTCCTTTCCTTTCTCTTTCTACTGCTTCTTATTTAAGTTAATTTAATGCTTGTAAAGTACCCTATTGCCAGCCTTATCAAGGAAAAGCCTGTCTCCTGCACATGGCAGGACACGTTTTGGTCAGCAGAAATTTGCTTTAGACTAGGTCTCTCCCTCTGGCATGTTATACTCCCTTCCTGAGGAATCAGAGAAGGGACAAAGGAAAAAATTAGTGCTGATGGTGGCTGTGGACTGATGTGGACAGATGCCTGCTCTTGAAACAGGACTGTGAAATACAATCTGTCTTAAATAGTCCAATGAAGATTCATGAAGCCATGGAAGGTTGCAGACATTTTTCTATTTGTATATATATATATATAATCTTTATATACCTGAGCACAGCAAATACTGTCTAATTTAAAATTACTTTCCATCACCTCTCATTTATTGGGGAAAAAAATTGGGTTCTGCTTTGACTGAAACTTTTGTTATAGGTCTGAATCATAAAATAGTTCAGTAACAAAATCCGTAACAGTTCAGTAGTTCTGGTTGGATAAAAACATCCTGCTGAAAGTACCTGCTGGAAACATTGAAAAGTCGTTGTGTTTTATTATGAAGTTTTCATTTTGGCTTAACCACAAAAATGGTAAGAACACTTTTTGTCTGTTGGCAGCTGTTTGGAAACCCAAAATGTTTGGTTAGATTACAAATTAAATGAAGATTAAATGTCCTAAGTTTGTCTCTTAATTGAGGTGGGAGTGTAGAGAAAAATTGCAACTTCAGGATGCTTCCAGTCAACCAAGTAAAAGTTATGTTCAGTGATGTCAGGCAGAGTTTTGGTTCTCTGTCTATTGGAGAACTAGGGTCATGTTTGCTCAGGCTGTTTCTTAAAACACTTCCCACCCACGGAGTTTCAAGTGTACTTCTTACTCCGTTTTCTCAGACCAAGTGTTTCCAGTACCCACTGATAATGATTAACAAAGCTTTTCACTAACACAGGATTCATAACGTGCAAGCAACACTACTATGGTATTTGGGAAGTCACCACCTGTTTTCCAGATCTTTTGTCTCTAGGTCTAGACTTCCTAGGACAGAACAGAAGATGAAGACTGTGGTATTTGAACACAGGGCTTCTAGAGTTTCTTTCAATCTCATCTGTTGCTTTCCTTATGAGTCACAAAATTGCACCCTTTTAAGGAACATTGCACCAAACATTGGCTAACTGATGACACCATGAGGTGCCATAGTGCCATAGGATAATGACTGTCCAAGAAATACTTGCATCCACCCAAGGATTGGGCTATAGGGAAGCCCATAGCCACACAGACTCCCTAAAGTCTTTTGCAGTCACCCTGAACAGGAAATTTGAATTTATATTTGATTGTGAGTTTGGGCCTATGCAAAAACTGCTGTGCAAACACACCAGAGCAGGTGGACGGGTCCTGCAAGATGAGGACCACCAATCTTCTACTCCCAGCGGTTGCAGTGGTGGAAAGTACTTGTGTCAGGTGGTAGCTGCTCCAGAGCGTGGCAAATTGCAGCGCTGGCTCCAAAGCTGCTGTTATCACTTCCAGCTCCAAACTGCTCTCATCTTTGTGATTCATTACTGGGAGTGAGTGTTTTCTGCATGTCAGGTTTTGGTTTCACAAGAAGTGTGATCACAACTGGATTCCTGCCAAGGACATACTTGCTACAGAGCTTCTATGAGTCTTCAGTTCCTTGGTAACATAGCAAGTAGACAGACATAAATGGATGGGAAGGTGCTCTTCTAAAGCTGTCCAAGGGCACCTGAATAAACTCTGTTTTCATGCTGTGTGTTGAGGCCCTCCTGCTGGATCACAGCAGAAGACCTTGAAGAGGAGTCCCATACTGGTGACAGGTTTGTTTGTGCTGTGATGAGAATCTGGCCCCAGAGGTCTTTGCTCATTTTTCAGGGTTCTTTTTCAGTTTTGCCTGTGCAGTTCCTGGCTGTGCCATTTTCCCTCTTACTTCTCCTGCCAGGAGGCTGAAATGCCAGTCAGCTATTCTCTTTTTTAATTTGCCAGTGCTCACTGATGTAGAGCCAAACAGGAGCATAAACATAGGTATCATAATGATAAGGTGATGTGATGTTGCTGTGCCCATACAATGTTGCTCCTTTGTTTTATCATTCTGCAAAGATGTCATGTGGGAAGGAAAAAAGGTGGACAAAGTATCCAGTGTATCCTGGTGCAGTTGGGAACCTCCCCAGCCACCCCACATGGTTCGCACCACCTCTCTATTATCTGGGTGCAAACATTCACTTGGCTGCTATGCTGCTATTGTGCTGAAAATACCCAGGACCCAAAAGAAGATGGACCTATAGGTACCCAGGGTGGGGAGCGAGGCAAAGCACAGCCTGCCCCAGTGGTGAGGATGGCCACAGTGCCAGCCAGTGGGTCCGAAGCCATCACCCCACTCCTCAGCTGCTGGCTTTTCCAACATGATCTATAGAGCGATGCTGACAGTAGATTTTCTGGCAGCAATAAAGGTGGCCCGATTCAGAGAATAATTACTGTATGCAAATGAGTGTGATTTTCCTCTGCCCTTTTATGGATGACTCTGCTCTGCCATTCATCAGGGCCACAAATTTCACTTGGTAGGAGACGGATTTAAAGAGACAGCCGCCTCTAGAGCTTTGTCTCAGACTTACTAAATCCATGCTTAAGTGTCTTCATAAATAGACGTGCATATGTTGTAAAGGGGATGGCAGATTCCAGCCTCTTTATCTATGTATTATTGCTTAGAAAACTGTTGAGAAAACATCCGACTCTATGGCCATACAGTATATGAAAGCTTTCACTGCTTTGAATAACAGTCTCTTCTCAGATCAGGGTTATATGTGGTTTAGTATGGCCTCTAGTGTGTTTTTTCTCTCTCACTGTGTCCTTTATGATGTTTATACGGTATGTGCCTCAGTGTGCAGTGGAGGAGGGAGAGAGTGCTATATTTTTTTTCCGATGATGATTAGTTAATGGCTATCACATTCACCTTAGTAATGGTAGAGGCTGCACTCACAGCAAGAAGCCTTGGCATGTTTGTGCTGTTGAGGTTCAGTCCATCTGATGGCTGGGACTAAATCACGACTATAGCCATGATTTTTCCTTTCATGGTATTCATGCCATCAATATATTGTGATAAAGGAGGGAAAACCCCACAGCATAAAAAGAACAAAATTAAGATTTTTGTTTCTGAGCTTGGTGTGACCCTGGTGGGTTAGCAGGAAAAGAAAACTGTGATGAAGTCAATCTGTTGTTATTCCCTGATGCTGGACACAGGAACATGGTGGGGCGTTCACAGGAAATCGGTAGTACTTAATGTGTCACTGCTAAATATCAGTTTGTGCACTTGCTCCCAGAGTGTGCTGTGTAACCTCCTCCTCAGCACATGGAGGAGAGGGGAAGGAGAGAGCTATAAACAGAACAGGCCCGTCTGTCACTGGGCTGTCTTGTTACTCACGCAGCAGCAATATACCGGTGTCAGTACATCCAGAACACTTTTCTTCCAGTGCCACTCAACAAGCAGAGGAGAGAAGCTGTGATGTTTCAGTGTTTATCAACAGTGTGCACCACTAGAGGCCATCACACACTTCCCTAAACAAATATCAATTAATGCACTTGGTTATGGGGAAATCTGGGAGTTGGGTCCTGGGCCCTTAATCTACTCTTGCAGCACCAGTACTTCAGTTTAGGGTTCAGATCCTTTGGCTAATAGATCTGGGCAACATATACTTCAAAAGACAAGCTGTTTTAAGGCAGCCTTTGGTCCATACACAGAATGCATCAGACATTTCTTTTCCTTTGAATGCAATAAGTGGGTATCAAATGAAAGTGAAAATGAGCAGGCCAGGAGCAGATTTTCCTTGGACTATCAAGAACAGCAAACAACATTTGCAGATAAATGGGGCAATGGGGAAAGTTTACCTGCTGCTACATTTGTGCCTTGTTCACTTCCAATTTTGCCAAATTTCCTGTTTTGCAGAGAGAGGCAGGCTTGGACTGGATTACTACATCTAAATCACTCCACTGCTTGGGATGAACTGTAATTGTTTGCTGCACAGACTGGGCAGCTAAGGAGTTATTCGGCCTGAGTAAATATTTTCTGACATTTGGAGGCACAGGTGATTTTCTGATAAACAAAACTTGAGTATGGGCATTCAAATTCTTCATTGGGAATCCAGGAAAATTCCTGATTGTGATTTAAAGCTAGTAAAAAGTCAGGGAAAATCCTGAAAGGATTTTATTCCAAAACTCAAAGCTGAAGATGGGAAGTATAAAATCTCACTAACCATAACTAGTGTTACTACAGAGATGGTACCAGTGTGTCCATGTGGAACCATGATTAAGCTGAACTTCACAGTGAAGACCCCAATGCCCATGCTCACCCAAGGAGGAGAATAGCAGGGCAGAGGCAAATGTTTGGAAAGTAAAGTTAATTATTGACAGAAAAAAAAAAATCAGCTTTCCTGTATTATTAAGACGTATTTATCCTATGTCTGTTGAGCTGCTGTTCTAGAGTAGACTGACCTCTGACAAAGATTATAATAATTTCACATTCTTGTATTGCATTAGTAGCCATAGTGACTCATTTGGGAGGTGGATTCTGACTTACAACTTCAGAGACGATCTGATTTGTGTCCCATTATTATTTCTGTGTTAAAATGAGGCTTAAGACTTCAACCCCAATGGGTTTTCATGTAGCTTTGGTGTGTAGTAAGAGATTAAACCAGTTATGAAACTGTTTCCCTGGTTCCCTGTTTCTCAGTTACTACTGGCAACGAGGGGACATCCTGCATTGCTGCTGGGGAGCATTTTGCACGGAGGTCAGCCAGCTTTATGTGCCATCAGGCACTGGAGTCCTTTTGGACTCTTTTTCTTCAGTTCTGGACAGGGCAGTGAGATGTAGGGTAGCCATTCCAGGAAGGGCAAATGGTGCAATGAAATTGCATGCTGTCCAAGACAGCCAGGGGCCCTGATGGCAGGAGCTGGTGGGATGCCCTGTGGGATGTGGCTGAATTCTTACCAGCCACAAGGTGCTGCTGCCGCTGTGCAGTCTTTTTAAAAAGTGTTCTACCATTGTGCTGTTTACACAAGTTTTACTGATGCTGCACAAACTAACTCTGGGATGACACCATGGGACTTTCCAGTAGTCTGAGAGAAAACTGGATCTAGGACTTATGAACTGGCCAGCATGGGGTTAGGGAATGGAACAAGCAACTCCAAAGAGAAGGTTTAAACAAATACATTTCTTTTTCTTTAGACCCACAAGACATTTAAGACCAAGGACTTTGTAGACCGAGAAACCATTGCTGATGGTGGCTTGTGTGAGTGGGAGTAAGGCATGAATTTCAAAACTGCTTTTCTCTGCTGCAAAATCTCCGGATCACAGACAGAGGAAAGGGAAGGAATGGGGGAGGAAAGCTCATTAAAGGGGAAATATACACAAAAGTTTCCATTGAATACAAACCTTCATGTGGCTGTATCCCTTCCCATCTGGAACTTTCTTTCTTCCTCTCCAGCCTCTCCTTCTTCTAATCCACTGTGAATGCAATTGAGAGACAGCTTCTTCACCCTGGGTATTACACCCCATGTGGTTTGAATATGTACAGAGTGTATGGGCTAGAGTTACTGTTCTATACTCATGGTAGTCCACAATGTATGCTAGGCCCTTGCCAAGCATTCAAGAAGGAAGGTTGCTACTCCAAGGAGTTTGTCATCTAAGAGTGGTGACAAAAGTTGACAGAGGATAGAGGGGAAGCAATAGGAAGTTTATGTGCAGTCAGCTGGACTTGACAGGAGCAATTTTAAAGCATAAATGGGAAGAGGTCCTGCAGGTGATCTCCAGGAGGTCTTACTGGGCATCCAGACTCACATAGGTGAAGTTGCAGAGGCAGCTGTGGAGCAATCTGACAAGATCAACAGCCTGTCAGCATGGGAGTCCAGATAACTGAGCACCCCATGTTGTTTTTTTTCTTATTTTTGAATAAAGACACTGTTTAAATTAGATGTCTAAATACAGCAAAGTTCCCTATTCAACCTGGCATTTTTTTATGTGGAGAGCTTTTTATGAAATTTGAACCAATAAGTTTTTTCAGCTCAATTTTCACCAGCTGAAGTCCACTTGTAACTAACTCTTCTTCTGTTGAACATTTCCCTCCTCTTCTCACAAATCCCTTGTGCTCCCTTGTGTTCATGGACAAATGCTTTGCCAGGAGAGGAGCAGCTACACTACCTCAAGCCAGAGACTTTTGTGTCCATTACCCATAATGCCTTAAAGTGGACAAAAGATTTCTGAAACACACACTGAGACACACCACAGGAGGATAGTTAAAAGAAAATAGAGCATCTTTTCAGTCAAAACATCCTGCGGTATCTCCACACAATGCTTCATGGCATATGACAGGAAGAAGATGACATCTCTCATCACTAGTCAAAAAATAAAAACCATGTCAAGTATGAATCGCCTTTGAAAAAAATAGTGTACATGACTTCCATGGTCAGACATCCTGGAAAACTTCCAAAAAGGGGGAAGAAGGAGGGGGAAAAGAAAAAGGAAAAAAATGTTATTGATTTCCTCATTGGGAATGTTATATAACCTTCATATTTTATTAAAAAACTTTACTCTCACTTTGTGAAAGGTCCTTTAACTTATTATGTCATTTTGTAATACAATAGTTCTCCAACTCCTTCCAACCCCATCTCCCTGATGTGTTTTCTCAACTGTAGTTATTTTCTTTCCCTTTAAAAAAAATATTTCTGATATAATGTTTGCAAGTGTTAAACAAAGGGGTGCACTTTAGTGCAGCATAGGTTAATGCAAGCATCAGGTGACACTCAGAACACACTGACATATTTCAAGCAAAACATGGGAAAGCTTCAGTTAAAAACATTATTTTTTGTCCTGAAATAGAGACTCATAGTCTTTGTTTTAAGAACACAAAACTTTTTTTTTTTTTCTCCTTGTAATAGTGGATTCCAGCTGCAGGACTCCTCAACTTTTCCTTTCCCCCTTCCTCCTTCTCCACTTCTCCTCCACCTCCCCTCCATGTCTCCCCCTCCTTCCCATCCGGCATCTACTCACGCACACATACTCTCTAACTTTTTGTTTTTAGTAGCTGCTGCCCCATAAGAAATGCTATCCAACAGACCTGGTGCCTGTCACCGCTTCCCATCACATGCCTGGTAATTAAACTCTGACTGATTTATTGACTGACAGCCAACAAATCCCAACCCAGTTTTTATGATATACATGCCTCCCCAGGCTAAATTCACTCAAACAACAGCCCAGCTGAAAAGCAGGAGGAAAGGAAAAAAGTGATAGAGAAAAAGTGCTACACACACGCGCATGCACACACACTCACAAAAAAATCTGGTATTGGTAGAGGAAGGGGAGACATTTTGCAAAGAAAAAAACTCTGCACAACATCTCTTTCAAATCCAGACTTGGAAAGGGAAAGGGGGGAGGAGGAGGAAAGAAGTAGTAAACATCATTACTTCAGCTTTAAGATTCATTTGAAACGTCTCACGTACAAAAGAGCTCTGAAGGGGAAAACAAGACGTGCTTGCAGCTAATATTACAGTCAAGTTCCAATTTTACCTAAGGGAAAGCAGCTTTATTAAAAGTCATGACTGAAATTGCGTGACAGGTGCCAATATTCTCCACCCTGACAGATGTGTCAGTTTGCGAATGCCATTTTCTTGTCAGCGGTCCCTAGATGGAGTTGCTCCCATCACCATTTGTCTCTCTTCCAGCTAGATCACACATGCCCATCGCTTGCCTCCAAGCTGCGCTGCGTTGTTTGATATGTGGAATCTTCACAATGAGACTTATTAAAAGACAGTCCATTATTTTTATTTAGAGCATTTCCAAAACAAGCAGAGCGCGCAGAGATAATTTAAAAATTGTGCAGCGGGTCATCTCCAGGCCAGAGCAGCTCAATTGTAAATGCATAAGAAAGCAGTGTCTCCCCCGAGCCCCTCCTCATCCTTCAGTTCATAATGAGGTTGATTTGAGTGACATTTAACCCTTGAATAATGGCCCTCCGAGTCGGCAGGACTCTATAGCTGCGTTCTGCAGAGGCGGTTCAGCCTGAAGGATTAACTCTGCTCTGATTTTTCCTAAACCTCCCCCCCACCCCCTTCTGCTCTCCTATTTTGTTACAGGTGTGCTTCACAGCGTACTGCTAGATGTAAAATACTCTTGATCGTCTGTATTTATAGACCCTTTCCCTCCTCCTGTTGGTTTCAAACACAAAGAAAAATGGTATCTCTCAATAGTGCTTGGTATGAACAGCAGGTAAAGCTGCAGCAGACTCCTCTTCAGCCTCTGATGGAAAATTATTACAGATGAAATGATTCTGTAATGGAAATGGTAATAGGAAAGTTTCATTCTAAAGGATGTTTTTGCTAACATGAGAGGCTATAATGTGTGATGGATTTGGATGCAGGAATAAGTGTGATCTCAAACTGAATTTTACTTCAGCATTTCTAGAGGTGGCACTGGGGGGCTGGAGGAGGTCTAATGGACAGTGCTTGCAAACATTGCTAGGTGAAAGGACTTGAAAGGCAAGATCATTGATGTCTCATTGTTCCAGGCCAAGCAGCATAGCAGGTTGTTGCTTCAGCATTTCTTTCTTCAGTACGTGGATGCTAATTCTTAGGCTGATATAGCTGGTAAGTCCTGGTGAGTATTTGTCTCTCAGGGAAGGTGTGTGGTGAAAACCCTTTGCAGATGGTAGAGAGCTGCTTTCAGTTCTTGTGAGGAAACAGCATTTACTTCTTCATCCTTACCTTGGCAGAAAATATGGGCTGGTCTCTTTTCCTGTATGATTGCCAGAAAAGAGTTTGTTGCCATCACAAGCAACTCTGAGTGAGCTGCAGGCAAAACAAGGCTGCAGACTGGTTGCAGTATCAGGTACCTCTTGTTTTCCAACAGCGTTGTGATCCCTGCACTCTCTTTTGGATCACATCCTTTCTGGTCCCCCTCAGCTCTGTCTCAGGCTTCTGTCAGCTGAGGACAGTCTGGGATGACAGTCCTTCTTCAGAATATGAGCAGACTCCAAAGTTTTGGGAGACAGCAAGTGTATTAAAAAGCGTCATAGCAATGTTTAACAGGACCTGGAAGGAAAATGAAAGGTCACTCTTGAGCAAAGAAAGCAAGGAGAGGAGAAATACTGGAAAGGAAAGAACTGAATGAACTAGGTATTGGTTGTATCAGTGTCCATGCAAGATGCTCTGATACCATGTGAGTTGAAGAAATTTTAGAAGAATTTGAAGGAAACAGCTCTCATACTCTGCAAGCCTTTCTTGGGGGAGCATTTCCATTACACAGTCACCTGGAAGGTCCAAGCATAGATTTTTCAGTAGTCTGTCACCCTTCCTCACAAGCAATCTTTCAGAAACTTATTTAAGAATTATAAAACCATTACCAAAAAACTACTCATTAATTTTCTCCCCAGTCTGGAAAAAGATGATGGGCTGCCACAGTAATATTTTCTTCCCATTCTCCCACAACAATGTCCTCAGAGTTGGAGCCACAGTGCTGAAAGCACCCATGGAAGCAATTATACCATAGTCCAAAGAACCATCAGCTCTGGGGCAGGCATGGAACATACTAAACTGCCCCTACATTTCTCGTTTCGAAGGAAGGGAGAGAGGGTTGAGGAGGGAAGAGAGAAGAGGACAAGGAAAGGAATAAATATGCTGCTCGTTTGGTTGATTTATCTTATTGTTACATGTATTATCTGCTCTTCCAGATTCCAGGAATCCATTCTTCCTTTTAAGCTAAAGAAAGAAGTGGCAGCTTCCATCAAAAACTGGAGGAAAGGGAATGTTTCAGCAGTGTGGTCTAATAGTCAGAAGCTGTGGACTCAGCTGATGGAAGGAAGCAAAAAATTCTGCAGGTGAAAACCTTGTGCAGGGCAGGGCAGCAGACTTCACACGACTGTGGGCATTAATGTAGGCTGTGCAGATGACTGTAACTGCTGTGGCAGATCTGCTCTGGAGTCCATCTCAGGCAGGATCAAGGCTTGTAGGTCTTAATAAAGTCAAATCAACACATAGCAATGAAATAATAAGTCTGGGCAGCTGACAGATGCTAATGAGCACGCTTTTTTAAACCACCAGCAAAATCCAGTTGAAAACTAAGCAGATACATAAAACTCTTGACTCAATCCTTTTTATTTGGAGAGAGATAATTAGGGCCCATAGGACATTTTCAAGGAAGATATTTGGGATGCTGTATTAAGAGCCCATTTCTGAGCATGATTAGCCTTACTTACTGAAACAGACAGTATTCCTGTTTTTAATCACAGAATGTTTTGAGTTCCATGTATTTACAGGTTCGGATGACATAGGCAGACAATGGAAAAAACAAATAGGCAGAAGAGGATGGTGTGATGAAGAACTGTGCCAAAAGAATTACAGCTGATGAGTCCAAGAAGACTTACATACATTCTTAGCTTTTTCAGTGGAAAGACCTAAGCAGTAGACAAACATGCAGATCTTTTGGGAGCTTTGGATAGATACACATATAATGGCTATTTTAAACATCTCCTTCACAGTAAATGAGACTATTTGCTCTTGTGCCTTGCTTATGTTGGGTATAAGAAAGCATTTACATTATTGACTCCAAAATCATATTCATGTCATGAAACAGTGGGGCCTTTACTGACTGCAAGTCCATCGGGGTGACTGCGGCCAACAGAAAAGAAAGATTTACACACTGGCAAAAATGGAAACGATCCCTCCCCTTATTCCTCCCCCCCAAGTATTTGCACTTGCAAACTACTCGCCTTTAGCTGTAACATGGAAATAACTCAGATGGTAATAATTCTAAGGAAAACATTTGCTTTTTGTAAAAAAGCTTCATCACTGGGAAAGCTCTGACATGATTTTTGCATGGCTTTCCTTTCCCCTGTGACATATTGACAGAAATTTGAAAAGAGTGTCTCCTTTCCCAGGAAAGCAGAGCAGAGATCAGCTATTAGGGCTTGGTGGCCATCGTGTATGTGATTCATATCCTGAGGTTGTTGGTAAAGGAAAAGCAGGAAGATCCTGGGGACATAGACATATTTTGATCTTTCTTGTCCTGTGTTTCACTGTTTTTACTTCTGTACTGTTCAAAGTGACTGTGTCAGTAAAAATTACTGACACTTCTGCTAGCAAGCAAACAACTTGCTTTGGGGTAACCTTTATTCTTTTTTTTGCATCACTTTTTTATTTCTTTGTTCTGCTATAGAGCCAGGGAAATCTAGAATGCCTTATACCCTAATACCACTGGCTTTCCTTTTTCTTTTTGGCAGTCACTAAGAAGAATAACACTTCATGTGGGAGACAGCTGTTCAGATATGCGTCAAGTGAAGCCAAGCTGATACATATACATTATTCCCAACTTTTTCTTTCTTTGTGTTTACATTTTATTTCAGAAAAAATAATGATAAAAATGTAATAAAATTATATAGATTTTGTATAAAATGTTATAAAATATTATGAAATATTGTAAAGGCTCTTAAGATGGTCTCTCAGCACACAAGGATTTCTCTCTCCTTTTGTCAATCTGCATTCACCTATTCACTATTTCCTATTCACTAATAAGAAAGTAGCTCAGACTACGAATCTGAAACTCAAAAAGTGGGGATGACTTCCATGGGACACCTTTCTGGAACTGAACAACCGCATGGGAAACATCTGAAAATTAGTGTTTCTACACAAAGACTGGTTAATCCCTGAATATTTCTCCTGCTTTCATATGTTATCATATACATAACAGGGAAAGATAATAATAAATGGGTATTTTTAAATGATAGGAAGAAAATTAGGAAAAGTAAATCAAGAAAAGATACATAAGATCAATAAAATGAAGCTGTGCCCAGCTTAAGAACAAAAAAGACAAACTCCATCTTTTTTAATGGGCAGAAGAGTAAACGGAAAAGGGAATATAAATTTCTACAGTTATAAAAGCTACTGATTAAGGTATCTAAGCCACCTTAAGTCAGTTTATTTGAACAACCTGGGAAAAACAAAAGTCAGTGTCTCTTATCTATCCAACATAACTGTGGTTTCTTATCACTAACTTTAAAAACTCTGTTGGCTTATACTAGGTTTGAATCGGATGAATTTGGCCCAATAAATCTTTCTAACACTTACTCCTTGAAGTCATGGCCTAACATCTGTCTCAAGTTCCTTTTAAGTTTAACCTTAAATCAGAATTTCCTGTGTTTTAATAGTTGCTTCTTGCTAACTGCAGCACACTTATAACAAATTTAACCTTTCAGTTACAGATCTTCACTTCACAACACATTTTCACTGCGTAGAAAATCTATCCTCAATGATTTAGAAGGGATTTTCAAACTGAAACTCATATTTTTCCCCTTCCACAACTGTCCAAACATAGCCAGTGGTTCAATTTGGCCTTAAAAACAAAGAAATACAGGACTATAAATATGGCAATATATAAAAAAAACTTAATCTTTTTTAGGCTTTTCTCTCTAGCATTGCATCAACAAAATTGTTGATGAGGTGTTGGCCTGTGACTAACTTGGTGTGGCCTTCATGGAATATTAATGACTTTGTCGGTCTCAAGCCAAATAAACTCTTTAAACTGCCACATAATATCAAGTGTTATATCAATATCACATTCTAGATGGCACAAATGCATATCCAAGCCTCAAGCTGATGGACAAACACATGTGTCTGAGCCTCATCAACTGTTTTGGCCACAATGCAAAGGACGGAGCTGGGTAATTCTCAAGCTATAAGCATGACTGTCGAATACTTAGAAATAGCTGAGCCACATTTTGGCTGCACTATTCCACAAGCACTTAGCCTGAGGCATGGAAAATGTCAGCCACTGTGAATAAAGTTTATTAGTGTTTTGAGCAACTGGAAACTCTCCCACAAAGCCAGGAGTTAAGCAATGCTGAATAATAGGTGACACTATGCAATCCAAATGGTCCTGCTCGTTCCTGTTTTGGGATGTCAGAAGTAGACGTGCTCATTTATGGTTTGTAGTCCCTGTCCTTTTTCCCACTCCTTGGGGTCAATCCCACTGAATTGGATGTTCTTGTGTAGCTTGGCTTACTTAATCTCCATCTCAGAAGCAAATTCTTATCACTTGTTCTCATTTTCTCCACTGAAGGCATCTGAAAGCCACAAGGTACCACTTTTCTCTGTTTTTTTCCAGGTTTATCAACAGGTGATGAGGACTCTGTGAGTCATCTCTAAACTAGACAGAGAAATGCTGCCAGAAGCAGTGGTCCCCTCAGCTGCTGGCACTGTCAATCAGACATTATGTTGGCCCTGTGTCTGTGTCCTGTAATTTACCCCGTGTGTCCTCACAGCTTTTCAAAAGTCCTGTTCCTCACTGAACTCCCATGGGGGTTCTTCTCAACTTATGTTACCTGGATGAGGCTGGAAACCTAAACTGCTGCTCTGGGTGACAGAAAACTAATGCTGATGATCTTGATTTACTGATCAAATAATTTAGTTTATTCCTTCTGTTGGGATCCTGATAATTTGTAATGTTACTGGGTTTATGTCTATTCTCAGTGACCTATATTTTGTCTTCAATACACCTTGAAATTGTTGTAGTACTCTGGTTTCTTGCAAGTTGCCTGATGCTGTTTTCACCGAGGTTATCTGAAGGTTTCTTAGTCAGAAACTCTGAGGGAACTATTTCCACACCATCCTCTGAAGCTCTGGGTGTCAAAGCCAGGGAAGCTCTTCTGGCTGTGCTAAGCTGTGATTGCCTGATTTTGCTGAGCCTGTACAGCTCAGAAAATAAGGAGATATGCAAGAGTATAGCCAGTCTCCAGACTTAGTTCCACCCTTTCCTCATGCCTGGAACAGCAGGGACATTGAACAGCAAGGTCACCAAACAGCATCTACAAAGGCTTATGTGCCCAGGTGGCTTGGTGCCCTGATAGCTGAGCCTCTGTGGTCTAAGTGTAGAGCCATGGACACTGTCGTGAGATGTCTCTCTCTTGTTTGGGACTCTGTTTTGTCCTACACCATGTTTGGCTACTGCCCATCACAACTGGATTTCTTGTTCTATGTTTCCTGCTGGCCCACCTACTGAGAAGCCAGGGCAGAACTCCAAGTGGATGTGATAGGGAAAGCAGAGTCAGGATCAGCAGAGACAGTATATAAACCTGAGAAGAAGGGAGAATTTGGGAAGGAAATAAAATCCATTTTTAAATATAGATGGTGTAGGCAGGCTGGGGAAATGGCCATTAGCAAATTTAACAGCTACACAAAGTACTGAGGCAGACGAGTCATACAATCTGATAAAAAATTTTGAGGTCTGAAAAGGGTACAAAGTCCTCCTAGCCTCATTTAGAGAGCTATGGAACATGTAAATCTACCACTAACAGAAAAACACAGAGTAGCCACATTTTACTGAGATCACCATGCTGTTTTGACTGCAACACAGGAAAACT
>VZRZ01004578.1:658298-688298 GCA_013398175.1 Climacteris rufus | reverse complement strand
TGTGGCATCCATGTACACCTGTCACTCAAACAGAGCAAAATGCAGATGTGGCACAAAACCTGAGCTCACTCGCTCGGAAGCCTCCCCCACTCACAGTGCAGGCACACCCCAAAATGCACACATGTCTTCCTGAGCCCCCCTCTTCCCCAGGATGTGGCTGCTTTTCAGCCTACACATATGTGAGTGCACTCAGACGTTATCAGGCCTGTTTAATGCAATGAACCTGCATTAGCATTTCTGCAGGGCATACACAAATAAACAGAAATGTGCTGAAAAAAAATGTTTCAAACAAATTTCTTCGCAAGTCAGGCAGAGAGAGAGAGGGGAGAGTATAGCACACAAATGAGCCAATTTCCTTCATAGGGAAATGAACTAAGACCTTTATAATGAAGACTCCAAGGCCGGGGAGGGGTTGCTGGTTATATGCTTATTTATTTTTGATTTTCTTCAGGCTTTGGGCAACTCACATCATGGCTGTTAAACAAGGCAAGGTGTTGAAAGTGTCAAAAGACAAGCGGATAAAATTTTATTTTAATCATAGGACTCAGGGCTAATTTGAAGTCCACTTAAAGGCCCAGCATACAGGCAAATGAAGGAGACAAGTAAAACAACTTTTTCAAGAGATGCTGTATTTGGTATCAATGTGGGAAGGGTCTGCTGCTAGGGACAGGACAAAGCTGCATTGGAAGAGGAAGAAAACAGCACATATGTATGGGTCTAAGGTTAACAAACATGTTGAGGTGGACTGGATTTGTCCATGTGAATGATCTGACATTTTTGGTCAGTGAGTCAGAAAGTCTAATGCAAAATGTAATATGAACCCTCTCTTTTTCCTCTATCTCTTTTTTTAAACAAATTGACAATTTAGCTTCTGGGCTAAAGTAAATAGTGCACTGCCATTTTTTTTAAAGGGAAATATGACAAGGAACCTGAATACGTTCATCTCAGATTTGTAAATCCATTGCTTTATTGAACCATTTGTCCATTCTTATAAGCTGATTTGTAATAACTGTAATGTGATTCATCATGTCATCTTGTAAATAAATGTGACACTTCATTAAACACAGTAATCAAATTTAAGCAGTCCCACTTTCATGCTAACAACTGAGACCTTTACAATTCTATTGCTCTGAAGATACTCCTACTCTAATGAAAGTAGCATCAAGCAAAGAATAAAATGTAGCAGAGGGAGATTTCCAAGAGAAGTGATGTAGAAATAAATATACTTTTAATAAGTAGCCAGTAATGAAATTAGTAATGGCTTGAAATTTACTGTAACAATGGTTTTACAAGACACTCCTGTTAGGATGTTTTATGTGAGTAAGGAATGGACAGTTTGAACATCTTGGAAAATCTGTTGTAGGATTAACCAAATCCTTTCAGAGCCTGAATTTCAGAAAGAATTTTTTCATGCTATTTTTGTGTTTGCCATCTGGAATGACACTGCAAGCTGGCAAACACAAGAATAATGTGAGATATTTCTATCGCAAAGAGTTAGCTATGGATTCATCATGGAATGAAAGCATCTGAACATCAGTCAGATGCCCATGATTATCCCAACTTTGACCTGATTTGAGGGATCAAGCAGACTCTGTATTAAAATTAACTTTTGCTTTTTTTTTCAGGAAATGGTCACCTACATCTCCTGAGAGATAGGCATTCAAATCAAAGAAAATTTAGTGTACAAATGGAGAGGTAAGCACAAAATACAGTTTTCTGTCTTGGTTGGAAGTGATTTAACATGTTAACAACAGCAGTTCTGTGTTGTGAGCCAGATTTGCCAGTGAAGTAGAGCACTGTGAATTACCTTGGTTCAGGATTTGGCTTACAGTCCTTAATTATGACCACTATTGATCAGCTGTAAAGGAAAAGCTTATTTCCATGGCCCTCTTCTCATACTGATATTATTCTAGAAATGAGTATGGTATTCAAGATGAGAACATTTGGGCTTTCAAGCCAGGAATTTGGGATGAAAAAGCAAGCAATGTAGCTGGGCTATTTTAATCCGCATTATTAGGATTTTGGTGCACTACAATGCAGAATCTCTGCTTCCTATTCACACAACTCTGTTTTAACCCCTGTTATGTGGAAGTGATCATGACGGTCAGAAACTAAAACCCATTTCAGTTGCAGCCTAGAATATCAAATGCATGAATGTATGCTCAAGTACAGCTTTACCGCGGAAATCTGATTTAGTTTTCCAAACAAAACGGGAGTCTTCTAAAATTGAAGACAGCTAAAGATAGCATTTTAAGCAGACTGAAAGAGAGCAGTGGGAACTGCATGAAAGGCAGTCCTCAGAAACAGGAGAAGTGATGAAAGGTAGTGAAGGCTGCACTCCAAAATGGAAGAGCCCTAAGTATACAGGCATGATAGTAGAAGGTGCCAAGGAAATTCAACTCCAGTAGAAACTAGGGAAGATCTATCACTGTCTGTTAGAGGGTGCCCAGCACTTTCAAAGATCCGTATGTTAAACATCTAGCTTCATATTTCTAGTGAGAAAGTGGAGGAAGGCTCTGCATTGAAAGTGAGAGTCTGACAAGCAGAGAGGGCCAAAAAAGATGAGACTGTCTGCAACCGGAAAAACAAACTATGGGCAAAATTATTACATAGCAAAGTTAGGGAAAGGAAAAGAAAAAATATTGTTTCAAGTCTATTCCATGCAGAAAATTTTGCTAGAACAGGAAAACAAAGAGAATGTGCTTGAAAAAGTTAATCTAAAAGAAATGAAATCACCTTCTCTGGAGACATAAAACTGTCTCTGAATTCTACCAGAGTTTATAGTTCAGGATTAAAGAGTAGATTAAGTGGATCTTGGAGCTCACTTGTAACACAAGCATCCTTATTTAGGAAGCACTTTTAAGGAAATGTGTGAACAGCCAGTCTCAAGGAAGAGATTAAGGACATTTAATTTTATTTAAGACATTAATAGAGTCAAATCTTTAGAAAGGATTTGGCAATATTTGGATTGAATCTGAGAATTGTTCTCACTTGCATTGAGAAAAAGAGATATGTTCGTAAACAATTTGTAGTGGTTCCAGGTATTCTTTGAAGCAGTAACCTTGTAATTGTATTCTTTATTGAAGAATTGATTTCAAGATGTCTTCTATCAGTAGATCAATCAAACCCAAATATATGAAGTCTAATCCATAATCTTGGCTAGCTCGGGTGTGCCTATCAGTTGGTAGTGCTACTCATTATCATGTGAAGTATTTCTGCTGCATCGGTCAGTTCTGGCTACCAAGAACAGGTGAATGCTGATGAGAAAATACAAAGTACCTGGTGTGAAAGACTTAACTTTTCCTCTTGTCTTGAAGCAGTAGCTGGATTCTGCATTATCAGGATTTACTTTTATGTTCACATGTTTTGAAGGAGCAAAATTACCAGATGCATATGGCTGTTTTGTAGCAGCCTGAACAATTTCCAGAATGAAATCTTATCATTCAGAGGTTCAGCTACCTAGAGGACACATAGCATTGAGACAGGCATGCAGACTTCCTTGTACAATAAGTTGAGAGGACTCAGAAGGCCTCAGAATGGGATCCACAATAGTAGCCATGCTGTACAGGAATGTTAAGCAACATAGGAAGGGTTCAACAAGGGAAAGTGCCGGATTCTGCACCTGGGATGAGGCAATCCCGGATGTATACACAGACTGTGGAATGAAATACTGGAAAGCAGCCCTGTGGAAAAGGACTTGGGGGTCCTGGTTGGCAGAAAATTGAATATGAGTCAGCAGTGCCCTGGCAGCCAGGAGGGCCAAGCGTGTCCTCAGGCTCAGCATCTCCAGCCAGGCAAGGGAGGGGATTGTCCTGCTCTGCTCTGCTCTGCACTGGGGTGGCCTCACCTTGAGTCCTGTGTGTGGTTTTGGGTGCCACAATATAAGAAAGATATTATACTATTGGAGGGCATCCAAAGGAGGGCAACAAAGACGGGTGAAGGGCCTTGAGGGGAAGCCACATAAGGAGCACCTGAGGTCACTTGGTCTGTTTAGTCTCTGGAGGAGACTGAAGGGAGACCTCATTGCAGTTACAACTTCCTCATGAGAGGAAGAGGAAGGGCAGGCATTGATGTCTTCTCTGTGGTGCCCAGTGACAGGACCTGAGGAAATGGCCTGAAATTGTGTCAGGGAAGGTTCAGGTTGGATATCAGGAAAAGGTTCTTCATCCAGAGGGTGGCTGGGCACTGAAACAGGCTCCCCAGGGTCACAGCACCAAACCTGACATAGTACAAGAAGTGTTTGACAATGTTGTCTGGCACATGGTGTGACTCTTGGGGATGGTGCTGTGCAGAGCCTGGAGCAGGACTCAATAACACTTATGGGTCCCTTCCAACTCAGCTTATTCTGTGAAATTCTGTGAAATATAATTTTTCAGCAGCACAACATTTTACTCAATGTACTGTGCCTAGGAGTTGGCACACTTGGAACAGACACAACCTCAAGTTTAACTTCTTCCTCAGCTTCAGCGATTTGATAGAATCACAGAATTGTTTAGGTGGGAAGGGACCTTTTGAGATCGTCTGGTCTAACCTCTTTGTTCAAGCACGGACCTCAAGGACAAGTTGCCCAGGACCATGTCCAATAGGGCTTTGAATATCTTCAAGAATGGATATTCTACTACCGCTTTAGGCAAACTTTTCCAAAGCTTTGCCATCCTCATAGTGCAAAAGCGTTTTCTTGTATTTACAATGAATTCCCAATATTTAAATTTGTGCCCATTGCCTTTTGTCCTGTTACTGGGCACCACTGGTAACTGACTCCCTCTTCTTCATTCCTTTCCATCAGGTATCCATGTCTCACTTGTTCTAGGAATCCCAGAACTAGACACAGCATTCCAGGTGTGCCTCTTCAGTGCTGAGTAGAAGGAAAGGTTCTCCACTCTTGACCTGCTGACAGCACTCCTGCATCCCAGGTTGCTATTGGCCTTCTTTGCTGCAAGGGTGCATTGCTGGCTCATGGTCAGTTTGTTGTCCACCAGGATCTTCAGTCATCACGGTGGATCTCAAATTACATGGTCTGGTTGTGATAGCAGTAATCCTATTCTGGCAGTGTGGGGTGATGGGCCTGGAGCAGCAGTGTTTATGCTATGTGGTATTTACCCATTGTAGGACAAAGTAGCATACACTCTTTTTCCCAAGATAGTAACACAGCCTAAGACAATCTTAACTGCATCCATCAGATATGGCATTGTTACTCTCATGATGGACAAGAATGTATATACTCATCATTATTGTTAAACCGAGCAGAATGGCATGCAAGATTTTTTGGAACGCAGTTAATGTTGTCTAATGGAGTTTAGCTGTGTCCAACAAAGTGTCACAAGCAGCCAGACTGCAGAACAGCTACAGTGTATTTATTTTTGCTTTTGCATTAATGTTACTGGATTTGCCCTAAAAGTTCCCCAGCTACTCAAATACTTGCTAATTTTAATTATGAAGTGACCAAAATCCTCTTAGCACCTGCCACAGTGGTGGAGTTTAGGACAATCCATGTGGGGCTAATTTTTATGGAGAAGCTGACCTATAACATGGAAGGACTCCCAAGACCGCAAGCAATGAGGGCTGAATGGACAAAAGTCATTAATTTGGGACACATGGGAAGAAAAGTCTGGAAAAACAAAATCCCATGGCTTTGCTCTTTAGTTCTGGAATAAACAGACAAGTCAAGATAGCCTTAAAAGAGCCAGTGTACTTCAGAATCACATCCCAAATGTTAATGAGTGCACAGCCCCTCTCAGTATGCCATCCTAGTCATGGCAAAAAGGTAGTGTTGTCTTTTCTTCAACAAAGAGTTTACATTTTCATTTTAGAACAGATTTCTAGTCTTCTAAGATGGAGAGACAAGGAAAACAAAACACTTCATATTGATCTGTAAGTATAAAGGCACCTTTATATACCTTCTCTACCTGAAGAGGTAAAGTCAATATAGCACCTAATGCAAAGCTTCTACAAGGTTTCCATTGGTTTGCAAATAATTTGTTTTCCTTCAGTCCTTAACTGGCCTCTCCCATAATGCCAGCCAAATTCAGCAGATAGCAAATCTGTGCAGAGTGTAGAACTCCCATTAGAAAAACAAAAAAAAAAAAAAACAAACCAATCTGGACCTCTCCAAAGGAACTTTGAAAAAAAAAACAAACAACTAGGAATTAAAGCATCCAATCTGCTTACTTTTTAATGCTTCATGATTTGGTTTTGATTTTTCCTCATGAGAACTAGAGGTCAAATCTATCATCTCAGCTCTTACAGCAAACCAGCTAGGTCCACCAGTTTGGGCATTACAGCAGGGAAGGTTGGTCTCGCTGCTTATCCAGGAAAAGGGGATGAGCATGCAGAACCAGTGTGGTAAAAAAGAACAAAAAGTCCACAAATTAATTCTGAAAGAGTTAGGCTACACTTCTTTCATTAGCTTTTCTTTTTGGTTTTTTTTTGTTTTTTTTTTTTTCTTTTAATCAACTGCTAACTAACTTTTCAACTTTTGCACTTGTCTTGATGTTCATTAAAGCAGTGACTGGCACTATTCCATGTCTGGCTGTCAAAGTGCAGAGAAATATAGTCCTAGGCTGACTGAATACACATGATGCTGTCAAGCATTGCTACTTGGTGGTATTAGTATTATTATTATTCACTGTTTACATATTTAATGACCTTAATGATATTATGCACTGTTAGTACTACTAATTATAAGACAATAAATATAATTTATAAAGAGTTTATAAAGAAATATGTAATAAGTGATTATAATGAATGACAATACCTGAAATAGTTGCTGGTTTTGTGTGTGCACTCCATGGATGATTTTAATTGATATTATCGTCATACAAATCTGTTTTGAAACTCTTAGATATCAGCACATGACCTACATAGAACCATTTTTGTCTTCAGCAGAGAACTGATCAAAGCTATAATTACAGTGTGATTACCTTGGTTTAAACTCTAGTTATCGAAGAAAAGAGAAAAGAAAAAAGAAAAATCTCTCATAAATCAGAATTTTCAGGTTCTGGCAGCTCTGGTTTTTTAACTGACTGCACATTATTTCTTTAGCTAGCCCTTGAGTTATGGGCCATTTTCTAAGAGGTGCTGACCATCTCCTGACTATTCTTGGCTTTTAGGACATAACCTATTTTCTCAAAAGGGAACCCTTGTCCACAATACTCATTTTGTAGGCTGTAAGCGCCTAAACATACTTAGATAGTATCTCCATGTTGCAGCTTTGGGAAATACTGCAGATTTGATGCTAACCTACTGAAATTTGACACAGGAGTAATGGGAGTGACCCTTACCCCTGGGTCAGGGCAGGGTCGGTTTTCTCAGTGAGAATTGGGACAAGTAGCAAGAAGAGCTTTTAGAAGCATGCCATAGGTAAGCTGTCTCTCCTTGTCCTCTGCTCTCGTACTCTCTAGGACAAGAACATTCTCTCTCTAACCTCCATGAGGCCCACAGGAGGTACCCAGCAGGTGCAGTCTGGCTGCAGCCCGTGCTGTCCTGTGTCCTGCTGGTACTGCCACATTTACAGCACCAAATCCTCACAAAAGTCACAGGAGAAGGAGAGAAGCCTTTGTACTGCTGGCAGAAGCAAGGCACCTAGCTGACTCAGAAATGCCAATAGGAACAACAGATCTGACTTCTTTATAGGCATACCCAAATGAGCTTCCCCATTAATGTTCACCAGTTTTTCTCAGCTGCAGGTAGTGGTGACTAGGAATAATTATGTATTTCTGTGTAAAATGATATGATCAAACAGTATTCTTTGTAAAGAAAACTGTAGAAATCTGAAACTTTAGATTTAGCACTTTTACAGAAAGATGCTTCTTCTAGAAAGAGGAGAAACTTTTGCCAGTAGTCTGCACATGTAAATCATAGAGGAAAAAGGGGTCATCTTGTCAATCCTTCAATAATGCCTTTCATTTCCTACCTGTTGCTGCTTGCCCAGGTCTGGTTTTTAATATACTTGAACACCAATGGTGACCTGTGGGAAACATGCTCAGAGAGATGCATATTAGGATTTTTTAAGGATCTCTTTTTGTCCCTTTCCTAAGAGCAGGGTGTTTAGGACTCAGGATTTCATTATGTAGGGAAAAGTCTTGTAACCACTAAAATCGGGGTCTGTAGCACAACCAAGGTGTTACAGTGTCTTTATATGGGAGAGGAGGGAGGGAGGTAATAGAGCAGAAGTCTCTTTAACAAATACAAACACCTTTTCAGCACAGAATTCTATCTTCAAAATCGATGCTAAAAATCAAAAGTAGTAGAAGAAAAAAAGAAAAATAAAGACACAATGAATAGAGGACCAGGAAATGAGAGAATAGAAAGAGAACAGAAAAGGAGCACAGAAGGGGTATTGAAACTGAATGGAGAAAGTACAAAATGAAAGATATAATACAGGCCTATTTTTATACTGATATGAAAAATTCATCTTGGTGGATTTACAAGCAATTGTGAATTCAAGACTATCCACTAATTTCTGACTTTAAGTAATGGAATCAGCATGTGATAAATTATGTTATGCTCATTCATATGCATATAATTGTAAGAAATTTATTTTGTAGAAAAATAAAGAGTTATGTGTGTAGGGTTAGCAAAGGTACTTCTGCAAAGACTTTATCAAAAACAGTTTCTTTTAAAATCTAAAAGAACATTAGAAGGTTAACTGAAAAGGAAAGTTATTTCTGAACTACCTTTCTTGGAAAACATGGATCTGACCTTCCCTCCTCTCTTTTGAAAATTACTGACTTACCATGATTTACTCCATTGACAATATGTTCTGAATGGAACTAGTTATATTTGAATGTAAGTGTAATTATATGTAAGTACTATAATTTTATTACCATGATGCTACAGCTATTGATTACAGATAATTGTCTGAAGTCTACAGATATGGTTGTGTAAGGCTGACAGTTACTATAATCTGTTGGGTGTCATCTCCATGTGCTATTGGAGGAAAATGAAGTCAGACTTTAAGAACACCATCCCATTGCAATAGATATCTGAAATACAGTGTCATTATCTTATTGCATCCTTTCTAAAGTGAGAGAGTCTAAACTTGATTCTGGAAAGTGCCTGTAGAAATGTAAGTTTGGGAACTGTTTTAGTTATTGTCTCTCAGTGTCTCAGATCAAATGTATGCAGTTCAGAAAAGGTATTTTTGTCTCTAAGGAAGGAAAGCCATTCCTTACTTGGCATCATTGTTTGTAACAGCAATTATACAGGGCAAATTCTGCTTCCCTTGCTTCTAAATTGTCTTCAAATTTATCTTACAGCTCCAAAGCTACAACCTTCTTACATTTCATGTAAAATGTTTATAAGAGGGTTTGTGCCTGCAGGTAGAATTCAGCTAACCAATACCTCAAAAGGTGAATCAAAACATTTTGAAGTTTGCAATTCTGAGTCTTTGTTTTTATTTGTTTTGCTGAAGTTTGAAATACAAAAAAAGAAATGTCGAGATCTTCATAGAATTATTATCCTCCTTCCCAGGCAATTCTAAACTTCTATTCCCAACTAGCCAGATTGTCCTCCTGATATGTGAGCTACAGCAAGCTGTTCTGAGAGGGTGAAAAATTCTAGAAATGTGCTTTTGCTTTCAAAATCAGCAGAAAATCCTTGATGCTGGCTGTACCATGAAAAGAAAGCAGGACTGTTGAGTAAAAAAAGTGTATTTCTATATGATTTTTCCCACTGTGTTGAAATTGTATTAAAAATTGGTGGAAACTGGGAAAATAGGAAAAAATTCTGAGGTTGAAGATAGGGAGATTTGGAGATAAGAACTGAGGAAAGTCTCAGGAGAGCTGAGCACAGCTCCTGTTGAAATGAAAAGATGGTTAAAGACTCGTCATATCACGTCATATCAGATGGCATTCGCTCACAAATGCCTCTCTCGCTAAACATGAATTCGTAGTCAGGCCCATCATGGCGCCACAAAGCAAGGTCTAACTCAAGAAAGTATGACAAAGAGTGTCTGAAAGTATGTCTTCAGATATTGCTGGTGTACTGGGGACCATTGCTGAAAAGCTGCATACATGTGTAATACTTAACTGTTCCTGTAAGGATGTCTGGTATCTACCAATTAAAGGGTTTGTCATTTCTTTTCAACCAACATACCTGCTTTCTGTTCATTATTCCTAGTAATCTCTAAAAAGATTGAAATAATCAGCACTAAAGTGTTAATTATACACTGCTTATGTCTCAAACAGAGCCTCTTCATCAGTGTTTCAGCAAGCAGAGCAGCCCTGGTGCGAGGCATCAGCTTCACAGAATCATAGAACACACTGAGTTGGCAGGGACCCATCAGAAGCATCAAACCCATTGCCTGGTCCTGCACAAGACACCCCAAGAACCACACCGTGTACCTGAAAGCATTGTCCAAATGAGGTCTCCCCTCAGTCTGCTCTTTTCAGGACTGAACAAACCAAGTGACCTCAGGTGCTCCTCACAAGGCTTCTTCTCAAGAATCTTCATAATCCTCATGGCACTCCTTTGGACACTCTCCAATAGCTTAATAGTTTTGTAATATTGTGGCACCCAAAACTACACAGAGGACTCGAGGTGAGACCACCCCAGTGCAGAGCAGAGTGGGACAATCCCCTCCCTTGCCTGGCTGGTGATGGTGTGCCTGATGCCCCCCAGGACATGCTTGGCCCTCCTGGTTGTCAGGGCACTGCTGACTCAAATTCAACTTTCTGTTAACCAGGACCGCCAGGTCCCTTTCCACAGCACTTCTCTCCACTCTCTCACCGCCCAGTCTATACACACAACCCCAGGACAGGGTTGCCCTGTCCTAGGTGCAGAATCCAGCACTTGCCCTTGCTAAATTTCATAGAGTTGGTGGTTGTCCAGCCCCCTAATTTGTTGAGATCCCTTTGCTCTTGAGGGAGTCAGCAGCTCCTCCCAATTCTGTGTTGTCAGCAAACTTACTTAGTATTCCTTCAGTCCTGTGTCCAAGTCAGTAATGAGGATGTTGAAGAGCACAGAACCAAGGATTGAGCCCTGTGGAGCCCTGCTAGTGACAGGTCACCAGTCTGATGTCACCCAAGTCACTATAACCCTTTGTATGTGACCTGTGAGCCAGTTGCTCCCCCATTGCATAATATGGTTATCCAGCTCTGTGCTGGACATTTTGTCTAGAGGGATACTGCAAGAGACAGTATCAAAAGTTTTGCTGATGTCCAAAAAGCTTCTGTGGACACCTCTCCATGGAGGATGAGCACATGCCCCAGATGTAGAGCCTGAGCTCATTCCTTGCCCCCTCACCACTGGTTTTGCTTCCCTGGGGCTGGAGGAGGGCTGAGTGTGCTGGGTGGCCCTGGTTGGGTACCTGCTGTCTTGGTGCTGTTTGGAGAGAAAGGTGCTGGAAGACTTTTAATCTTGATTTTTCAGATTAAGATGAATTATTTTTCCTCATATCTTCTTATGGAGAAAATAGTAGTGTTGCTTACATGACTGAATTGGTGTGATCTTCAAGTGGCGTATAGCCTGAGCTCCCAAGGTGGCCATCACCTCTCCCTGTATGATGGAGGCGTTTTCCAAGTTCTGGACTGGTTTTGTTTGGGCCCTGTGAGTGCTAGTGCAAGCAATGATGGTAGCAAGATGATGTGTGTCTTTCACAGCATAAAATGGCCACTGCAGGTGACGACAGTCCTGAAAACTGGAAACTACAGCCTTTAAAAATTCACCAACTTTATAATGAGAGAAAGAAATGGTAGAACAGCAGTCCATTCCCTGGATGATGATAGCGACACGAATAGGAAATGTACAAACCTATCCCACTCTCTTTGCAGCCTGCAGCCTGGAGTCCTTCAGGATTCCCAACTATGCAGGGAAGAAGCCAGGAACACCTCCTTTGGGACCACAGCTAATTAGAATATCCCGAAATTCAGTGTCAAAACCTGGCCAGAAGCCTTAAAGAGAAATCTTGTATTTAATAACTTGAATAAAGTAACAGCACAGCCACAGAAAATTTCTTCATGTGAGTAGCTTTTACATTTCAGGAGGAAGGAGGTTCTGTGGCATTTTTTTTAATTTGCTTTTTTGGAAAATCTTAATGAGACCATGAAGTTGTGGTTTTGTTTGGTTACAAAGCCTGTCACATTGAAACAAGCAAAGGTCAGAGAAGTAGCTTTCAAATCTTTTAATTCTCTTTACTTTAAATTTCTGTGCACTGAACTCTCTGAAATCTACTGATGGAATAAAGCAAAAATATTGTGTGTATCTTTAAATATAGTGTGCTGCTTTTCTCACTAATAGAGTGGCAGATTGTGGAGGGGGTCATATTGTTGCCAATTATGCCTATGTTGTAAATAATAAAATTCCAGCAAAAGCAAAGGACTGGTCATGCAGAAGAATCTAAGTGTTTCCTACCAATGTGGTGAATCCCTTCTGCTTGCAATTAATTGTGAGCTATTTATAAATGATGTTTTCTTGTACTTCTAAAATTTGTTTTGTTTATTGCAGTTGTAGGCAACACCAATTAATATTGAAATTAAAAATCTGGAATACTATTTTCCAGCAGCATAATAGCCCACTTTTCTATGGTGCTTCTATACATTTAAATTTAAGTCTCTGAATTATTTTAAAATTGATGGAATTGTACATTAGTTTAAGATGAAGCACGTGCTTGATTCTGTGGCTGGACACAGCAAGGATTTGATAGCGTATCAGTCAGAGGTTAGTCACATGCTTGAAAACACTCAGGGAAGGCTTCATCACTTTTCAGAATACGAGAAGTGCAAGTAGGTTACAAGTAGGCAAATACCAGCTTAATATTCTAGAACGGACCTTCCTTTGCATCAGCACTGGTATTTCCCTTTAAAAAAATTCTTATGAGAATGTTTTATCTAGACCTCTTTTTATGAGACGTTAATACAGACTTTATAAAACCATGGGTTAGTTAAAAACTTCCCTTAGATGACGGTGTCATTACTGTTGGGCCCATGCTGCTCTTTTGGCATTCATCAGCTGGAGGCAAGTGGGCTGTCTCACGGGGAGTTGAGAACTTGCAGGTTATCACTTTGATTAGCTGCTGTAGGCAACTGGTGGCTACTGTAATTGCCTCCGCAAGTCTGAAATGAATATACATTTCCTCTGACAAGGAAATGGGAGGAATATATGCCTAGTGGAATCTTTAGGTTCCTATAATGCCATGGAGATCAAATTAAAAGAGGAGACAGAGAACCTGTTGCTGTTGTACTTCATTAATTAAGCATCAATTTAGAAAATAGTGAGGCATTGACAGGTTTGGGACTGGCTGCTGGTGCTGTTTGGCAGGGACAAACTTTCAAGTGGGTTAATGTGCAAGCCTTATGAAAGATAACAATAATGCTGTAATTGGGAGATTGCCTCTTTAAAATATTGTTTTAAATTACAATGTACAAAGTCAGCATAATGATTTCAGTATTTTAAATAGATATTTTAGATAGTTAGATTTAGATAGTTCACTCATGAGCAGCCATGTAGGCAGCACTAGGAGCAGGCTGCCTAGTGAGAGGTGTGGGGACAGGAATGGAAGGGGAGCAGAAACTTTTGCACTGCTTGAACAGCACAGGTCTGGACTGGAGAGAAGCAACTCAGGGATGACGGGGAAAATGGAAAACCAGGAACAGGAACTGCAGCTGAGATCCAAACAGCCTTCACATTCATCTTCTCTCCCAGATTTGATTTACATCAGCATCCTGTGTTGTTCTCTTATTTCTTTTCCTTCTTCAGAAACCTTCTTCTGCCTGTTTCTTTGGGAGATGTGCCAACTGTCGGACCTTGGCAGTGGAAAAAGTGCAGGAGCTCAGCTCCTGGCAGCTCCATCTCCTTGAAACGCTGTGGGTATGTGAGCTGAATGGCAAATGCTGGGACAAGGTGTTTCAAGAGAGGGTTGACTGGCCGGCCAGCCCCACTGCCATTGAGACAGACATCCCGGCGTGATGCCCATGATGTGCTGGGAAGCGCTCAGGGGAGAAGGCACAGTGGAGGAGACCTGCCCTGCTCTCCCACAGTCACCAGCATCACCTGTCAAAGAGCTGTCTGCCTCCAACCCACAGGGACAGGGGAGTCCCTGGACACCTGCCAGTGGGTCGAAACCTCTGCAGGTTTTAGTTCAGTCCCAGTTCATATTCGGCTTTGTGTGGATGCATGGGCTGGTTTATTCATCAGCGGCATTTTCCCATCCCAAAAATTATCTGACCATTCCCAGTCATGGAGTAGTCCAATAGTATAGAGGCATATTGAACAATGAGTCCAGTGGGTCATGTTGTTTTGTCTTTTCCAAAAGCACGAGCCTGTAAGAGGCAATGAAGCTGCACCTGTATTACCAAGAGTGAAATTTGGCCAAGTACTTCTTAATCAGGAAAGAAAAACAATAGACTGAAGGGCACTGATATACTTTTGTTTTTTGTTGCTAATATAGCTGCCAATAATACTTTTGGGAAAGACAGGGTGAGAAATTAAAAAAAAAAATCCCTAAAATCAGCTTTGATATCAGTTTTTAATCCAATGCACCATTCTGGGGATTTATCATATCATAGCTCTGGAACAGAACTTCAGATATTTTACAAGGAGAAGATTTTATTAAAAGTATTAGGTTTTCATATAGAAAAAAAATGAGTGGAGTCTATATTCTTTCTCTTTTCTCACAGGAAAACAAGTTGAGCATTTAGCAATCACATACTTCAGGATAAAAATGGTGTGTGTGCTTTTCACACATTTTCTGCATAAATATTTTGAGGTTCCTGTAAAACAGGACAACTGCTTTTTTTATTCTTCATGAATCAGCCCCTATGTTTGAAACAAATCGTTGCAGCAACAAGGAATGACAGCATGACAGCCTAGTAGGTTATTAATGGGAGTGACAGCCTGCAAATCAGAAATCATGGCAGTGCATCTGTATGAACAGCAATTTGTGCTCAGTTGAATAACCAGGAAATCCAGAAAATCAGAAAACGTTGGGGGAGAAGATGAATCAAACAGAAACATTTTTAGATAACCCAAACTTTCTAGAAGTAATTGGAATGTCATGGAAATAGCAACATTCAGAAGTTTACTAATACAAATACTTAGGTCGACATATGTTTGTTTTGATGCCCACTTAAGACCTAAATTTAAGCAAAATAAATGAGGGAAAATGTGAAAATGTTGAGGGTTTTTTTTAATTGTCTGTTATAGTAATGTCATCAGGAAAATGCCACTGCAGCCTACTTAGCTACTTTATCGTATTTTGTGAACAAATCTTATTTGCTGTATATTCCAGATAGTAAAGCTCTGTTAGATGAAGGTTGGAAATTTTCTGTATAATTTATAAATGCAGGTGTTTTGTTTTTTATACTCTTTGGTTCAGTTGTTCTGTATAAGAAAACAGAGAAAAATCAAATATATTCTGTTTCTCTTTTGGAAGGAATGATGCTATGTAAAGTACAGGTTAGCATGTTTTCAGTCTTAGTTTATATACAAGTTTATGGGAAAACTCTTTATGGACCTATAGATGTAGGGTTTAATTGTTCACACAGATGTTTTTAGCTTTTCAAGATGTTTCTAAAATTCTCCTGATGGGCATCTGAACCTGACTTTACTGTTTCATTGCTAATGGGAACTGATCTCAGTCATCAATAATTTCTTAGTGTACTTCTCAATAATGTCAGTCTTGATATTTTCATGAACTGAATGAACTCAAAAAGGGGTTTAAGTTGCAGTTACATAGAAATTACTATAACTGACCACCCAAGATCAGAGTTAATAACATTCCTGACTTCAGTCCCAACACAGAAAGTGGAAAATTTGGCAGATCTATCCCCCAAATCAGAAGTTTCTGCAATATATTGACTTTAAACTTGTGCATCTCAGTTCAGATTTTGCTCTTTCAATTAGTCTCAGTTGTTTAACCTAAGGGATATCAATCCCCCAGTGGTACATTCCAGGCATACTATTGCTTGGACAGCAAAAGTTTACTCTGATTTATGTGTTCACAGAGGACTGCAAGCTCTAGGAATATGAACCTCTTTTTGCAGATACTTGTTAAGCACAGTAATCGAGCTTTATTACAGTACAAGTTTGGCTAAAAGTGGGAAAGCCTGAACAAGGCAAGTGCAAAGAAGATCCTACCTGCAGTGGAGAGGGACAATAACTCTATTCACCATGAAGAGCATTTGCATGATCATCAGGTCATCCATACCTGAAGCATAAACTTTCAGTGCTCCAAAGGAAGAAATAGAGACAGACCACATGCAGTCAGAAGCTCCATGCCCTAAACCATACATTCCTCCCAAAAGCAGTAAACTATTTCCTGCATTGTCTGGCTGTTTGATTTTAGTATAAAAGTAAAAAAAAAAAAAAAATTTAAGAAAAAAAAAGGTATCTGACAAATCTGAAAAAGCCATTTTAGTTTGCTACAAATGTGTTTTTTTATTTTTTTCTTTCCCTGGCTTTGAATATTTCCAATAGCTTGTTTCCCTAATAGGTGTTTCTTTTTTTCCTGTTGTATTATCAAGCATGCAGCCTTTGAATCTCATGTTTTAAGTTTTATTTCCAATGTTACAGTAACAATTTTGCATCTCTTCTTCATCAGCCTTTGTGTTTGATTTGCATTAGAAGTTAGCTTACTGCTATGGGTAACCCCCAGGCAGTGCTATCATTCTGTCTTGAAGTGATAAAAATAAAGAGTATACCTTTTTGGATCACTAAAAAAAAATAAAATGAAACTAACTCAAAAGAAAACCCCTATTGGTTGAAAAGCTTTTTAATGTCAATACAAAATATAAACAGAACGTGGTTTTTGAATGAAGTATGAAGACAAATAATCCTGTTGCCCATCTGTTACACTAAAATGGCCACTGTGGTATAATGTTGTGAGGATACATGTGCCAGTAATGGATGAGATAAAAGCAGACATATGCTAGCAAGAAAGAATAAAAAATGTTCATAATAAGTTATGAGCTGAACCAGTATGGAGAAATATATTCAGACATGAGAGTACAATATCTGCCAACCTATGTGTAAAGCAGATATTTCCACTGCATATAATTGTTCCAGTTGCTTAGTGCCTTCATCCCAAAGGACCTCAATAATGCAACATATCACCATCATCAACCTGGGTAAGGTTAATCTTAAATAAAGACTTCCTCACCTTCCTTAGACACTCCTCATGAACCTATTAAATGACATTTGTGATTACTTGGAATTCTTGGAGTAATCTCAATTTACCTGCGAATAAGTTCTAGGGTTTGACCAAACTGAAAAACAACTACTCG
Source organism: Climacteris rufus (assembly GCA_013398175.1). Lineage (NCBI taxonomy): Eukaryota > Metazoa > Chordata > Aves > Passeriformes > Climacteridae > Climacteris > Climacteris rufus. The sequence goes on along the minus strand of VZRZ01004578.1, from coordinate 671,079 downwards.
GCTTTTAAGGAATAAAGAAATACAAAAAAAAAAAAATATTCTTTTCAGGTTTATCTGAATTTTGTGGAGCTGTACATGAGATAGATTGAAGTATACCAGAGATTGCCTCTTGCCTTTGTAAATCGAAGGATTGGTAATGACTGAAAGCCACAACACCTGGAAGTCTGCGGTTTGTATGAAATAAATGGGTCTTCTTACTTACAGTCCTGGCAAACTTCAATTTGTCTGAAGAATAACTAAAACAAAGATGGTGACACAGAGGCTCCTTCATGCTCTGCTGCCAATGAGCCTTGTCTTACCCTCTGGTTGAAAAATGGTATTTCCTACAGGAAATTCCAAGAGCTTAATATATGGAGCCACTCCAAATTGAAACAAGTCCAAATCTCAGATTTTTTTTTCTCAAAATGAAGCTTCCCAAAGTATTTCATTTTGGTTGCACTGAAACACTGAAATAATGCAAGATTCACATTAAAATCTCCAGAGACACTAGCACTGGGAACTGTCAGGGACTAGACAGAGAACAATTCCTGGGTGCCTTTATAAATGGTACTCCATTTGAACCCTGGTCTCATTTTAAAGTAAACCTATTTTCCACAATTAAACTGGCATTGCAGAGAAGGCATAGAGAGGAGCATTGTGCACAAACAAACACACACAACATCCTCAGCAGTCAGTTTGCCCTCTTCGTGCCATTCACCTCAGGAATAAGTTTTGCAGCCCATAGACTTCCACAGTGACTGAACTCTTGAGCAGTGGGCAGTCTCACCAATTTGTACCACAACAGCTTAACCTGAAATAACCTCACCAGGCCTTCACTAGCTGCCATGTGAAGTTTCCTGTCAGTGCCCTGCTCCTTCCCTCTGTGTTGTGCCCAACAGCACATCATGTCTTTACATCAATTCCCATTCTGCTGTGGAGAACCAAGCAGTGGCCAGGAAATCAGTGTGCTGACTGAGGGTGGTGCTTTCTCTCCAGCTCCTATTGTGTCACCATTGCCTCATCACATTCATTAATATTTTTCACCTTTCCCCCTTTGCAATGTATTAAAATTACTAATTTGTGAGGGGAGAATACATTTTTTCAGAACATGGCAATATTTATTATTGTTTAGCATTGAAAAGTCAGTCCTCGTGTTCATAACCACACAGGAAGACAGGGATTGCTGCTGACCTGTGAACATGATGAAGCTGGTGAACAAAACTGTTTAGAAATTTCACAGGAAAGGCTTAAATATATTTTATTTTTCAGGACTGTAGTGATTTATAACACTAAGTGTATAAGACAAATGAGAAGTAAGGTTTAATTTATATCAATAATGTTCATTATAAAGTCCATAATGTTATGTACTGCTCTTCAGAGACTGATGGGGTAGTGAAGTTAAAAATTGAATTTAGTTAGGTGTTGGTCTGTTGCAGGGTGTGTTCGTAAAAAGAGATAAGACACTGGAACCTGTCAGTGTCAAGATTCCTCTGGGGAAAACCAGGCTCCACAGATGATATTTGAGTTCCAGCAGGACAGAAAAATGAGTCTGGCAACTCAAACAACACAACTGGTGATTAAGTACTGCCACAGCCTTCTCTCTGAGGAACCCATGAATGCAAGCTCAGAAAATTCCTCCTCTGTGGTTCTACCAAATAATCCATACCAAGGATTTACTATTGTCTTTGAAAATACCAGGCAAATTTTTGGTAGAATTAGCTGCTACACTTACTCTAATGAGATTAATTATCAGAACAAGTATTGAACCTGAATTAAAACCACAGAGCAGAACAGCCCAGATTGCGTTTGACTATTTAGATCCAGGTCTGCCATTGAATTCTGGATTGCATCTGTTATTGTAAGCAAAAAATCAGATCTAATAGAGACACCATGGTTCATCCTATTTACCTCTAACACTTTTTCAGATTTCCCCTCCAGACTTTTCTTGTCCTTTTTTCTTCTACCATGACAGAGATACTGAGATAGGCAAGGGTCACTTATATTCATATTTGTATGAGCAATAGCATTATGATAAATTTGTGTCCAAAATCAATCAATTCAATTTAAAAAAAAAACTTCTGCGACTTTAAAATCTTTTAGCATGTGAAAGACAAAGTACTTTGAATCCCAACTTCTTCTCTGATTAGCCAACATGCGCTGCTTGGACAAATACACACAATTGCAGTTGAGAATCTGAGTCGGTGCTGCATAAGTAAGTAGCTTGATGACTGCAAAGGGCTGTTGAAGCAACTACAAATGCTTCTTCTTGTTGCATGGAGAAAAAGGAATCCAGTTGTGAGGGCACTAATTAATTACTTGTCACATCTCCTGCTCCAACAAGAGCTTCCTCTGACATGTTGTTCAAGTCATGTAGAACCTGTTCATAGAACCTTTTTGCTGACTACAGTGGTGCACTTGGGTGGAATTTGGTTCCTGAGTGAAAATCTGTTTGGAAATACGTGGATAGCAACATTTTCACTTATAGAATTCCTCTGATTTCTGGAGATCTGTTTTTGTGCATAAAAAGAAGTACCATCATTTCAGCAGAAGAATTAAGTGGTTCAGTATTACTTTAATATGTGGGTCTAGCTGGGATCCATGCTGAAAGCTCCAATGGATCTAGTATAGTAGATTTAATTTCATCTTGTCTGAGCAACAGTCTTGCTCAGATCAATAAAAAAACAAAGTGTTATTGAAAGATAATTTGTGCTTCCCATTCCTGTGATGTAATTATAACTAGGGTCCTCACTGCAGATGGGGAAGACTTTCAGTTCCTTCCCCAGCTTCAGGGAGTATTTACCCATATTCTTCACCTTTTAGCAGATTGTAATCTGCTGTGAGTCATCATCTTTCCTCCTGAAACTCTGCCACTAGGGAGAAAGACATGCAAGAGTAGTTTTCACAGAAAGAAAATTCTAGCAAAACTGCAATGCCAGACTTTTTTTGGATTAGATGCTAAATGTACAGATTGTAATTACTGGGTACAATTTTACTTAAGACTGGATTTGGGATTGGATGAATTTAGAGCTGAAGGAAACTATTCCTTTTCTCTCTCTGTCATGTCTTGTCATGATTGCCAGGAGACAAGGGAATGAATCAAAGGCACAGTGCTGAAGGCTCCATATTCTTCACATATTATACTCAAAAAAGGGTCACTATTTCACGTAGTTAATTTCATCTTGGTAATTATAGATCCATTTCAGGTATTTTTTTTGCAGATTAATTTTAATACTCTGGTTTTATTTTGTCAGCAAAGACTGCTTGTTCTAAATAATTGTGCCCACAGTAGATGCGATGGTCTCCATGGTGTAAATGAGTCACCAGAACAGGTTCTTCAGCAGTGGCCCATAAATGAGGCCACAGAAGTGGATCTTCTGGATAGTATTAATTTCTAGGCTTAGAGGACAGATACTTTCATCAAAGCTGACTGAGAACATCTTTGGGTATGAAACCAGAGTATGGCTTGTGCCCATGCCCCAGCAGCTGCAATGAGATATCTTTACTGCTCAAGCACTGCATTTTGGCAGAGTGTGTATGTATGCAGATTCTAATGTATGCCAGATTCTCATGTATGCCAGATTCTCATACTGAATCTAGAATTATTTCTTGTTTCAATCTTGTCTTTCCTTTCTTGATGGCATCTATTTTGAATCAAGGTCTTACAGTTTTTCATCCAAGTTATTTAAGCACAAACTGACTTTTAAGTGGTTAGACCATCTTGCTGCTGTACATAAGACAGCTAAAGATTGGGGATGCCCAGAATGGGTTGCAATGAAGAGAAACCAAATGGGTCATGGCTACAAGAAAGTGACAAAGATGTAGAGAGAAAGACAGAAGCCTCCTTTTCAGATACATACCAACAGTCTGAACTGTTAAATTTCTGAAATTTATTTTATATGAAGAAATTTCCTTGTTACTTATCCTTAGTTTAAATATTCAGTACTTACATGGTGAGTCATACTGCTACAGGCTTGTAGAGCATTTCAGCTTGACTGTTCAGATTCATAGTTTGGACCTTCCTGTTCCTTCACCTCTCTTCCAACAATTATGAGAAACACAGGTTTGTATCTTCCATATATCTTTCTGTCTACACCAGTATTTAATGGGGAGATTGTTTTACTGAGCCATGTGATGCACAAGTTTTTTCTCTACCTCACCTTACTTCAGGATTACGTCCAATATGATCAAAACAATGTTAGGAGAAGTATTTGTCTTCTTTCTTTTGTTTCTTTACAGTGGAGGATAAGCCAACATTTTAGCAAGTTCCCTTTCTGCACACTATTCCAAGAGCTCTGTGGATCACAGTCGAAGAAATTCTGATGCTTGATATTTCAGGAGAAACCATTTCCATGATTTTAATACTAAAAAATCCTGTTCTTCCTCCACATTTTTCTCTCTGACCATGTTTATCACTTTAATCAGATTTTATTCAGGTTGTCTCCTCTTCAGTCCTTAAACTGGGAACACTGGTGATCATCTGAATGTAAAGTTTACTGTGGCATTGCTACCGCTCTCCTATTACAGCTGTAACTTTTTAAATTACAGAAAGTATATTTGAAATACAAATACAGAAGTTAAATTGCAGTGACAGTGGAAATGAGGTCAATATAATAAACCTGCAACACTAGATAGAATGTGAAGACTGTGCTAGTTGATAATAACTGATGAAATCTGGTAATTCTGTTCTCAAAACCATAAATATAAAGATTCTCTAGGTGGCAAAACTTAAATTTCTCTGTATAATGACTAATAACATTTAACTACATTTAAGAGGTTAGCTCAGCTGTTAGTCATGCAAATGGGAAGATCCTAATTAATATGTCGCAAGAGGGCTAAGACTTCAAGTGCTCTAGGTTTTCTTAGTACTAAGTATAGTACTAATACGCAGGGCTGCAAAAACCCCATAGCAAACAAAGTGCAACATAGAGTGCCTTGAGTTTATGAGGATGGAATTCATTGCTCCACACCTTCTGAGGAACAGCTTGTGTTGCTCTTTTTTTGTTTGGGAGGGTAACATCCCCTTTACTTACATAATTTGTAGCAATTGAATTTAGAAGGGAGAGCAAGACTGGGACCTCACAGAACCTGATGTCTAAAGAACAGAAAGGATGCTTCCAAGGGACTGTTTACAGTGGCACACTGGAGGGCCCTGCTTCCTAATTGTCCTTGCTGAACAAATAGTCTGCCTTGTCTTGTTTATTTTCTGTCCTGCAGTTTTTGTATTTCCCTCTTGCCAGGGAAGGGAAGTGGTTTGTGTGTGTGGTGAGAAAGGAGGGGAGGGAGAAAGAAGAGGGGACACTGGGAACCCCCAGGTCCAGCCCCTACATGGATCAGATCATGTAAACTTTTGAATCAGAAATTATAGAGCTCTCCTTGTTCTGTTAGTTTAGATGAAGGGCAGTGCCCAAGATGTATGAAGTATTTTATCTTTATATAGTTGTCAGTTGATTCAATCCATCCAGGGTCTTGAAATAATATGCTTAAATATTGCTATACTGAAGTGCTTGAAAGAGCAAATAAAACTAAAAAGCCAATATCAAAAACTTTGATTCATGTAAATTGACTCTACCCATACAAAAAGTCTCACTGGCTTCAGTACCTGAAGACTAATAGGATGACTGAAGATTTGTAGTATCTAGGTTTAAACTAGTAATATGAATAACTAGAAACCTAACACCACAAATCAAATGTGTTAATTCCTGTGTCACTGTGATGCATAGAGCCTCCAAACAGTTTTGAAACATTTTTCTGCATACAAACATGTAACTCCTTCTGTCCACAAACTACACAGAAAAGATACTGCAAGAGGAAGAAAGTATTATTTTAGTGATGAAGAAAGTAAACCTGGGGAACAGATTTTGATGTAACAGCATACAACATTACATTATCAAAATCAGCTTTGGAAATTGGTGTATATACTATGCAGGAGTTAATGTAAGGATGGTGATGTAAGTCTGTCCATAGCAGAATTGACTATAATTTGCCACTCTTGTTTAATATACTTGATTTAATCAAAGATCAGATTAACATTAGAGTAAAAAATTGACAGAAGCCCAATTTGACTCCAAATAGAAAGTGAACTTAATATTCTGAGTCAGTTCAGCCCTAAATCCCTCTGTGTCCCTCATCTTAACTGTAGGAAAGGTAGAGATTTGTATGAAAATAGGCATTAATAACACCTCTGTACAGGTAGAGGTGTTAATAATACACAGATTCAGTTATTTGCCTCAAGATTTGACAACAAAACAAAGGCTTGGCTAGACAACAGGTGTAGCTGCTTTACACTCTGGTTTCTTATACAGTGCTAACTAAAATGTTTTTAGTTAACTGGTCACATATAATAATGCCCAGGGTGCAAATCTTTCCATTCTTGCTAAGCACATTGCAGTCAGCATGCATTATTGGAATATATGTGTTTTGAATTGTAGGTGTGTAATGGCATAATTCTGCATCCTTTGAGCATTTCTGATACTCTTCTTTCACGTTTGTAGAATAAAAGAGGTCAAATTCCAGAATAGTGTATTCTTCCTCTTCTAAACAATAAAAAAGAAGCCATCTATCAAATTGGCAGACTCATATCTTTTGTAACCATGTACAAACCACACTCCAACTGGATGAACAGCTGTCAGAGCAGTCTCTTGTCAGCAGGTGGGTTAAAGTTTGCTAATGCATGTGTACACGTGCAGGCATTCATATCCTTTTCACGTGAAGATCAATAACAAGATTTCCAAATGTGTTTGCAACCATGATTTACTCTGGATGCATTAGCTTTCTTTTGTTCTTTGGCCCACCTGTCTCTTGTTATGTTTTTGCAATACGTTTGTCCACCATGTGAGAAACTTTCCAATGGGAGGAATCTGGAGACATAAATAGGATAAGTGAATTTTGTTCTTTTTATTCCTTCATAAATCTGAGGTGAACACTTTGTCTCTAACCATTTGTCATGGTTTAACCCCAGCCAGCAGCCAAGCCCCAGGCAGTCGCTTGAGCACTCCCCCACCAGCAGGATCAGGGAGACAATAATAAGGGCAAAAGCTGGAAAACTCACGGGTTGAGATAAAGACAGTTTAATAGGGAAAAAACAAAAGCCATGCACACAAGCTAAGAAAACAAGCCATTTATTCGCCACATCCCATGGGCAGGCAGATGTTCAGCCATGTCCAGGAGAGCAGGGCCCCACCAAATGTAATGGTTCCATGTGGGAAGACAAACACCATCACTCCAAATATTCCCCCCTTTCTCCTTCTTCCCCCACTCCATATACTGAACATGATGCCATATGGTCTGGAATATCCCTTTGGTCAGTTGTCCTGGCTGTGTCTCCGCCCAACCTCTCATGTACCCCAAGCCCCTCACCACCATGGCAGTATGAACAGCTTTGGCTCTGTGTAAGCCCTGCTCAGCAATAACAAAAACATCTCTATATTATCCACCCTCTGTTCAGCACAAATCCAAAATGCAGCCCTATACTAGACGCTGTGAAGAAAATTAATTCTACCCAAGGCAAACCATTCTAGTGCCACACTTTCTAGGTCATGGATATTAGCTGGTTTCTCATCTCTCTTAGGGATGTTGTAAGCCATGCACCTCTTGAAAAACTATATTGTAATCCTTGTCTAGAATAGAGTCCTATTCTTGGATCATTATTTTCTTGGGTCATGAATTTTAGACCATGAGGTGTATGTGAAGGCAATGAAACTAAAACTGGTCCAGATGATTCAGAAGCATCCCCGCAGCAAAGGCCATTCTGGAAGGAAGTTCATGCTTATGGACTGAGATGAACTTTCTTTAGGGCAGACAAGAAGAACTACTTCATAAAAATATTCTCAAATCGATGTGATTCAAGATCAATACAGGTAGTCTTACCATCTTCCTGTGTTTATGGGTATTTTCAGGATAGCCCTTAAGATAGACACAATGACAAGCAAGTTCTTCAATACCTTCTCTCCCCTGACTGGACAGGGAACCTGATTTGGTAACCCCAAACACTCAGCAATCTGAACTTCCCTCTCGGTAGAAGGGTTCTCAGTAATGCCTGTTATTAAGTAAGGTGCCTATGGTGGTTGATCTGAACATGTCCTACAGTCATTACATGAAATGCTTAAAGTGCATCACACATTGTAGATGACTTATCTAAGGAATACTTATTATCCACATATATTTCTCGGTGTCTGCGGGCATCACCTCCAGAATCCCAAAGCTTTATAACAAGATACTGCCAGAATGCTAAGAATCCTGCCACTGAAAAATAAACTGAAAGCATAAACACATTCATTCCTATAGTTTGACATAAATATTTATTTTACAATTAGACAAGATGTTCTAAGTAGCATAAATCCCCTTTATAGTCTGTTTGGTTTGGTACTTAATCAGTTACTCTCCTGAGCAGTGAGTGCCCAACACTTAACTTTTTAACTTTCATCTCAGGTAAGTGCCATCAATTTGCTAGATGATTTAGAATGCAAATCATGAATAGAATTCAATGCTGCTAGTACTAGTCCTTTATGAATCAAAACCCTATAAAACTTCATCAATATCTGTATTAAACCGTTATTGATCAAAATTTTATGGGAGCCTTATTCACAAGGGACTAATGTTCCCGATATGAACCTAAATCATTAGGAAAGACACTGACACTGCTTCACAATTTTTTAGTTTTTATCCTTACATATATAGTACCTATATCTGGAATAAACAGATATACCCACACATTTTTTTGCACAGATGTGAAAAATCTGATTGTCAGATCATGTCAGAAGAGGGCAAAATATTATATTTTCTGAGGCACTAAAATAAAACTGTATTAAAGATTATAAGAAAGAAAAAGGAAATGATAATACATTTCACAAGCTGAACCACATTAAAGATAATAACGAAAAGAAAAGCAACTTAGAATACACTTGAAAAGTTGGAATTGAAAGAGCAAGCAATAACACAAGAAACAACAGCCTATTTACCTGCCTGCAAAGCTTGTTTCATTATGAGTGTGTACTTCTCCTTGATTCAGAAGCTGGGATGTTAAAAATCCTACTCTGATTGAAGTTAGAGGTGCTTTGCCTTTGATTTCAGTGGCAGGAAAAATTTACCTTGTGTAAAGCCAAAAGGGATCTGATTAAGATCTAGCTGACCAATATTCTGTGTTATCATCCAAAGGCAGTAACATTGTCAGTCATGAAAAACATGACATATCCAGATAACTGAATAATCCCAAACTGCAAATTGCAGAACTGTTTAAATTTTAAACAAAATGTTTTGGGATTTAGTTTTTAGAAAATGAATTATGTACCTTCCTAACTTCCCTGTTGTTGGGCAGCAGAGAAAGCTTTGTAAGTGGCTTTATGCCAATTTAGACAGCTCAGTGTTGAGAGAATCTATGAGAAGCAGGTTAATCCAGCTTTTTAGTTGTTTTATTATGTAATATCAACATAAAACAGCTGGATCAGGATTGAGCAGCTATTTAAAAACTACAGAAAATTGTTTATTAAGGATTTTTCTTCATTACTCCAGATTTATGGTAACTTAAAGTCCCCTTGAAAATAGCAATGCAATTCAGGTTTAAGGTGTTGCTTCATACAAATACAGCCAGCCAGAATCAAATGCAAACCTCTAATACCTACTTAGTAAAACGATGTCAATTTAAATAATAAAAAAAAAGCTGCCATTAGCGCTTTCCTTATTTTTTTGTTTTTTTTCAGCTTAAAATCCAGATGTTTATTTGCTTCTCCAAATATAGCCTTATCTGCAGGTTACTGTGTCACTTACCTGGAAAGATAATCAGAGATTTTTCCTTATAAAACATTTATATTTTCTAAAATAACACCACATGGAAGACACCTCAATAAAAATACAAGTTTTGATTTATTTCTATTTTGTAAATTTTACAAATTTCATTGATTTATTTTTTAAAAAATTATTTTAAACATTTTAGGAAGAAAATATATGTTTGTGTTTTCATAAATGAACAATTGTTTGCTTCATGAAAATTATTTTTCAGCAAAATTTGTTGTTCGATATTTAAAATTTAAACTGTATTTTAAATGTATTAAATATTAATATCTTAAAAATTAAGCACCATTTAAAGCTTTGGATTTCATAAAAGCAAATAGGCTTTGTTCAACTTGAAATTTCTTTTCACCTTGTCAGTATAACAAGAATTTGTTTCCAAAGGCAGCCATGATATTTTCCTTGATGTTATGGAACTGCTACTGCATTAAACCCAAAAAAAACAACACCCCATCCCCCCAACTTATCTGTACTTAAAAAGAAAATCTGAATCTAAGCTTTGTTTTTGGCCCCAGGATCTATCAGCCCTCTGCATGTTGTATGCTGTTTAATATGTGTCAAATAATAGGAGTACACAAGTCATCTCCATAGCTTGTTGTATGTGCAATCTAATTTGATGTACATACAGTTGCAGAGTATCCTGTAGCAAGAAGAAAACTTTTGACCTTTCCTGCTTTTGGAGAATGCATAGGGTTGAGGATTCATCCGAATTGTTCTGGGTACACATGACATGATGTATGGTGCTAGAAATATTCCTTACTGCGGCAACCAGGATGCTTTCATCAGTCAGTGGACACAGACTGACTGACCTTAACTAACCCAGTTGTTTAAGGGCACTATGTGACCCAAAAATGAACTTCTCTGCTACGAGAGGAACTAGTCTGCATGTGAAAAGGTTTGCTTTAGCTCTGTTCAGTTTCTGTTCAGAGGCTCAGGTCGACTTTTATTTTATCTGCACCCATCCAATCATTAATATGAATTATACTCTAGTTCTACAAGTGGAAAAAAACCTTCATCTATTTGGCTTGTAATAATTTGGTTGTGATTGGTATGTAAATTTCCTATGTATACTATACTTGGTTAACAATTCTTACAGAGAACAGAAGCATTCAAATTGCATGTATTTGGTGAAAAAAGTGTTGCTCAGCAGAGGCTATTTCACCCATTCATCCCATGATTAAAAACTTGCTGGTTAAAGATTTAAATGGGTTTAACATTGGCATGGTGTCACCATTGTGCAAATCCTTTGTTAAATATTAAATAATGAAAAAATATCTTAGGATCACACAGTGTGTGATTTATGTGACAAAGCCCTTATGGGCTGTGTTTGTCAAAAGCAGCTCATAATTCTAAATTGTTTCACTGAATAGCAAAGAATATTTTTATTGTGGTGGTGGGTGGGAAAAGATTTGCTTTCTCGCTATATTCAGCGTGGTAAGATTTCTCTCTGTCTTTAGACACCTTTCACATGAAGAAGCCAAACCCTGGGGCTAAGCAAAAGAGATGGGGAGGATGGGTGCCCCTTCCTTGCATTAAGCCACTGCTGATAACGGCTTTTTGATATATGCATGGTTGGGGACTCAATTAGATTGTCAAATAAAAGTAATAAAAAATATGTCATTTTTCTAAACATTTTTGAATGTGTATAACAGTCAGAAGCTGTTTAAAATCTGAAGACTGTAGGCCATGTGGACTTTTTGAAAGACTTGCATTTGTGTATAACTTCACATCATCACAGAATTATTCTTCTGGGACTTTCTAAACAATTGTGTCTATATAAATCCCTATTGCTTTGTTAAAAAATATATATGTATATAAAAAGTAGGTAGTAATTTCCTCCCTCCACCCCCTCAAAAATATATATATAAGTTACAGCCAGAAATTATTGCTTGCATTCTGTACTCTAGGAAATACAAAGGCAAATTCAAAAAAGACCTTGTCTCCTTTCTTTCTCTAAAACACAATTTATTGCTTTAAATCATAAAAATAAAACAGTCAAATGTTGCATAAGAGACCCTCAGCAGAAATAAAAGAAAAGAAAAGGCAAAACTGAACTTCCCATAAACCCAAATCCCATACAGCACAGCTTTCTACAAGACCATAATTAAATAATCCCTGAAGGACTTGTGGAGGAGGGGATAAGAATACATAAACTTTCCAACACGATGAAAGAAAAGACCCTGTTATTATTATTTGATTTTATTTTTAAGAAAGGAAGAACTAAAACTAACATACTTAAGGTGGTATACATGGGAAAACTATTCTATGCTGAACAAATATCCATATAAATCAGTCTTGATACCCAATAAAAAAGAAATTAAAAAATATCTTTGACATTTGAAGTCTGCAAGTAGATCGTGGCATTGTTTTAAAAAGTACACATCTCCAGCATCAGACAAAGGACTTCAGCTCTGCATCAGGACTATAACTGCTGTTCCTAAACATTTCTTTAACATTTCTTTTTTCCTTTTATCTAAGATCTGAGATGAGATGGCAGAAACTTCCAGTGGAAGGTCTGTTTCACAGGAGGCTCTTCATTAGGTGGGAGGCTTCTTTGTTAAAACAGAAGAGTCACATACCTGTGCAAGGCCACCCATGCAGACAGGCAAAGAGATAGGAAGAGTGATCAGGAAAGGCAAGCATTTCTTGCCATCATTTTGCTTTCTCAAATGAAAAAGAAAACTATCAGTGTAACAAGATATTTGGAGATTTTTAATTATCTTTTGTAATGTTTCTTCAGGAGGGTTCACTTTTAGTGAAATGGTTTTCCCCAGACAGAAAAATACCTCGTTGGGAAAACACACCAGTCATCTCTCAGATTCTAGTATTTTGCAAACTAAGATGCTGATAGAGTCTCCTATCTGCTAAGCCTCGAACTATGGGAATTACCCCTCCTCACACCGGTGACACTGAAGTATCTGATTGTCTGTAATTATTAGAAACCACTAGGACATCTGGGAAAGGCTGGGAAAGCCATGGGTATGGCAATTTTTAATGCTGAAGTTTAATATCACTTTTT